>JACYXH010000410.1:1395000-1492500 GCA_026745465.1 Lota lota | reverse complement strand
ATGTTTTATATTTTGAATAGAATATCACTTATAAAGTTCGGGTCAGGGGGTCTGGTTCTCCTTTAAAGGGCCCCTATTTTACCACCAGGTGTGAGTGTGATGAGCCATTACAGGCCTTTTTTTTTTTTTTATCTGCCCTGCCCTGTGACATAGTGACATCACAAGTGGGAGTGGCCACCTAGGGGTAGGGCATGATTTTGAAATGGCTTGTATTGGCTCATCGTGCTCACACCTGGTGGTAGAACAGGGGCCCTTTAGCGAGGCGTGTGTTTGGCGGCAGCAGCGGCATACTGACTGTCACCCGGTGTGTGATGACTGTCTGCAGCGCTTCGGAGGAGATCTGCAGCAGGGAGCCCACCCTCCGCGCCTCAGCCTCGCTGAAGATACGAGCCACCTCAAAGGAGTCGCTCTGCAACCACAGAGACAGGATTCACACAAGCACCTGACACAGACCCCTGAGGCGGGAACACGGTACGCATAGCAGAGAGGCCTCCGCGCTGATAATAAGATGAGCCAGGAGACGCGTTGATCGTGTCTGACGGTTAAGGCGGATAGTTATGCTTGGAGCTGATACATGTGCTTCCATATTCATGCATACTTCTACTGACATTCAGCACATGCCGCACACTTGCCTTCCTACCTCATACATCAACGGGTGTACACACACACACACACACCTCATAGGAACTGAAGCAGATGTTGCCCAGCTGCAGGATGGAGGAGAGGATGGCCCAGATGGTGGAGATCTGGTCTCCGTGGAGACCGATGGTCTGGAAACAGCGAACCAACAGCTGGAAGTCCTGCTTGTCCTGCTTCCCCGCCAGGTCACACGCACCCCCCTGGAGGAGGGGGGTGGGGATGGAGAGAAGAGAGGAGGGACGGAGTCAAGAGAGGAGGGATGGAGAGAAGAGAGAGGGATGGAGAGAAGAGAATAGAGGAGGGATGAACAGAAGAGAGGGGATGGAAAGATGAGAGGAGGGATGGATAGAAGAAAACAGGATGGAGAGAAGAGAGGGATGAACAGAAGAGAGGGGGATGGAGAGAAGAGAGAGGGATTGTGAGAAGCGAACCGGAAGGAGAGAAGAGAGAAAAACAAGAGAATTAACAAGAGAACAAATCCCACGCCCAACGATGTGAGATTAGACATGCTAGGAGAGAGAGGGGGGAGAGAGAATGCATCTGTGTGTGTTCACACCTGGTTGAGGTAGTAGTATGTTTCTGCTCCTTGCAGGTACACCTCTTGTTTGTCCCAGTCATTCATGCCGGCAAGCAGCTCATAGAACACATGGAAGTTCCTCTCCTCCCTTGCCTGCACAGGAACCAAGGAAGCGTCAAAACCCGGAGATGACCCGTTAAGATTCTAACCAGACGGATCACCATGCTTGTATCACTCCACCCCAATCACACACTGCAAAGCTACTGTGTATACTACACATTAGTATACATATACTACACATTGACAATTTTTCTCTTAACCTAAATCACTCAAGGAGAGCTGGGAGATAAATGAATGTTATATGGATATTGTTATTTGAGGCAAGATATTGTTTGGGAAGTGTATATTTTAGTATTATGATATACAGTGGATAAATCAATTCTTTTTCTCGGGCAGAAAAAATGCCTTGCGTTGCTGGATCATAATAATACATTATAACATACATATTAACTCCTCAAAATGTTCTTCTTGCAGTGAAGGAGGGAATGCTACACCCAAGAAATATTGTCACCTCATCAATATATTTTTCAATATCAATGTGCGATATCTCTCCAGCTCTACTCCACGCTCTCACCTGAAACACCACCCTGGACTTCTCCAGGAGATATTTGGACAGCGAGGTCCCTACGACAACCCCACTATCAGGCAACGACAAAAGGCAGGAAAGCGTTTGTAAAAACAGCACATTAAAACTATTCCCACAATACAAGTACCATAATCAACGGTAACTATGACCAAGGTTACCAACAAGGGCAGTGTGGATCCCAACCTTTTTTCCCTGCCGGAAATGCAAGGCACGCCAACTTAAAGTTTTAGGGACTGATTATGAAAAATGTCACACACTTTATCACCAGGATATTATATTAACTAGGTAATCAGCAATTTTCACAATATTTCACACACAGCAGACAGACACAGCCGACGTATCACAAAGTATCACATGGATACAGGTCCACGAAAGGCAATTGCATTATTTGTTAAATGAGTATTGAAAAGTAGAAAAACAATTCAGCATTACGTTGAACAATGAATCCTCAATAGTCCCAGTCATGTATTAAATCTCACAACATGTCACGGCATACTGGTTGGAAACAACTGGGGGAGGAAATCTAATTATTGGAACGGTTGCTGGAAATCAAATCATTGAAAAATGTGGTGAGAGTCAAGTCAAGTCCATTTTTATTAGTCTAGCCATTAATCACATTTCCACCCTCAAAAGGCTTTACAGGCCATCATTTATGACACCCTCATAATCCTACACCCCTAAAGGGATAAACTCACTGAATTATCAAGGAAGAAACCTTGAGAAGGAAAACAAAGTGGGGGATCCCTCCTTCCAGGGATGGTGAGTGGATGTTAGGTGACTCACTAGAGGACGTGGAGGTGTAGAGAGTGGATGTGAGTAGATTCACTGGAGGATGTGGAGGTGTAGAGAGTGGATGTGAGTAGATTCACTGGAGGATGTGGAGGTGTAGAGAGTGGAGGCAAGGTGACTCACTGGAGGATGTGAATGTGTTGAGTGTGGATGTGAAGAGATTCACTGGAGGATGTGAATGTGTTGAGTGTGGATGTGAAGAGATTCACTGGAGGATGTGGAGGTGTAGATAGTGGATGTGAGCAGATTAACCGGAGGATGTGGAGGTATAGAGAGTGGAGGCGAAGGGAGTTACTAGAGGATGTGAATGGGTTGAGTGTGAATGTGAGCAGACTCACTGGAGGATGTGGATATGAAGGTACTTGCCGAAGCGGCTGGAGTTATTGTTCAGAATGGTTTTGGCATTTCCAAAACTTTCCAGGATGGGAAGCACCTCCGTGGGCTGGAGGGAAAACCCACGAGCCCCGTGGTGGAAGATAGAGTGAAAGTAAAAGTGAAAATAAGGTGTAATGAAGATATATTATACTATAAGCTGCGCAATACCATGCAAATCAATAATCTGTCATTATGGGGTGACGTTGTTGTGTTTGAAACTACCACAGGTTTTGATAAGCCTCGGTCACGGTATATTTACGTTTATTTAGGACTTTACATTACTAAAACTCACTTATCGCCAACAAAAATACCATGATGCTTTCTGATTTACAAGCTCAATATGTGAATGTCTCTCACGAAGGACATTTGATTGTGTCATAAGAGTACATATTATAATTATTCCCACAGAATAGATTCCATACCTGGCGGAGGTTTTCTTCTATGCCCTGGTACATGGAGCACAGGTAGTGGACTATCAGCTTGGTGGCTTCTGTCTTTCCCGAACCACTCTGGCCACTGCAGAGAGAGAGAGACAGAGAGAGAGAGAGAGAGAGAGAGAGAGAGAGAGAGAGAGAGAGAGAGAGAGAGAGAGAGAGAGAGAGAGAGAGAGAGAGAGAGAGAGAGAGAGAGAGAGAGAGAGAGAGAGAGAGAGAAAGAGACGCTAATTCCCAGACTACCGAAAAAAAAAAAAAAAACATGTCCCAGAGGCCAAAAGATGCTTGACAGAAATTGAAACACAACAGGCAGTATTTTGGATCTGAATGCCTAATAGTCTGCACATTTGGATCCGTTTAATGCATATATTGATATGCATATAATCAGGCCAGTGTTGGAGTTATAGTGTCTTATACCTGATGACTATGCACTGCTCCTGTGCTGTGTTCTGTGAATGTGTGAAGGCAGCCTCTGCTATGGCATACACATGACTTCAGCAGACAGACCCACGCAGACATGATGGGGAAAACACAATGACAATAAATCAACATTGCACTACTAAGCAATATAAGCTACAAGTATATACACAAAATATATTTATCTTGACGGTAACTTTTGCCCACTGGCTGGTTTTTAAGTGAGTCATTTTTTTACATTACAACGTTTAGGTATTTTATTAACCTCACAAAAAGAAATAGGCCCACCTATAGCACTTAAAAGTATTGACACTGCAATCAAAGTTTTACAATACGACATTGTACTACATAACAAAAAATCTGTCTACATGGTTACAAATAAATATAGAAATTACAAACATACTGGAGGTTCTCTAAACCAAGTCATTTTTCCACAGCTTAACAGAATATAACTAAACGTTTACATTGTACAAATACAAATATGAAAAGGCTTGAATGGGAGGGATTTCTTGTCCCTTTTGGAGTGTTTTTCTATCTCCGAGCCTTCTTTAAACCTGGACCCTCTGAACGGCTGCTCGTGTTGGGGGGAGTGGACCCTTACGGGGGGTTTTGATGCTTCTCCTTGGCCTGGTACCGCAGTCTGCTGTCCTCCATGTAGATATGAAGAGGCTTGAAGGGGTTCATGGACATCAGCATGTCGCCTATGTACGTCTGAGAGACACAAGGACGAGTCAAGTCAAACTTTATTTAAAGAGCACATTACATACAAAGCGCATCATAGGGTACTGGGCCACTGCTCCCCAATAATAACAATAGTAATACAATCTAAAATACATAAAATACTAAGTACGAAGAAGGAATGACTGAGCTGTGTTTTATGTATTGAGACAGTGAAGCAGAACAGTTGCAGAATAATAGAGAGTTCAGATGCACATTTCGCTATCGATGAGTTTCTGTGTGTGTGTGTGATAACTAGAGAGAGGAGAGTAAAGACACGTACGTAGATGCAGTCTCGATGAAACCTCTTCTTCAGGTTCAGGAGCACGGAGCTCTCACACACTTCCCTATGGAAATAAAACACAACACGGCACATAACTGGTATATTCATCCAAACCTGCATGTGCTTGTGTGTCTGTGTGTGTGTGTGTGTGTGAGTGCATGTGCTTGTGTGTGTGCGTGTTTGAGTGTCTGTGTGTGCATGTGTGTGTGTGTGTGTGCGCATGTGTGATTGTGTGTGTATGTGCAGCTCACTCAAGCTGGGCGAGATCCTCCACCTCATCCACCTCTACCGCTTGTTCACTGCCTGCCATCACCACCTGACGGAAACAGGAGAAGCATTTATTCTACCAAGTACAGGATTTGACCTTTGACCTTGGTTAGCTTACCTGGGCCTCTGCCCACCCCCTTGCCTTTTGTCAAGCTAGCTAATATTTACAAGACATGTCAGATTAAAGGTGCTGTAAGATTTGAGAGTTGTAAAGGGAGAGCGGAAAAGAGCAATCCCCCCCCCCCAAAAAAAAAGATCCCCTCCCTATCTGTTCCCTCCTTACGTTTTCACCGCCATTGAGAAGTGGCGAAGAAATGCACCTGTGATTGACAGGTACAATTGATTCCCTGAACCAATCAGGGAAGAGATGCCCTGATCGGCCAGTCCACAAGAACAGATATACAGCTCCGAAATCTTACCTACAGAACCTGTAACCTTCCTCGTCAAAAAGTGCAACACACTTTATAAGCTATCTTTTGTTATTCTTTTTTTTGTATTACTGGATGACTGGTATTATTGTACTCTTATCCTTCCTGGCTGTATGGTCCTCTTCCAACAGCAGTAACCCATCTTCCCACAGAGATGGAACAGTGTGATAGCTGATCTGGCACAACCTCATAGCACCATGATAAAGCATGTTGTGGCCTATTGTAGTGTTGTACAGAAGCGAATAAATAAACCAGGAGCAGTCTTTTGTGTCACGGACATAAGCGACGAAGGAGAACAGATGTGCTGAAGCAGTGACGATCGTCACCCAGCCAAAGATTTATTAGCCTGATCAGAAGATACGGTAGGCTCTGCTTGGGTGATCAGAAGACACATTAGTGTTTCTGCTGGGGCAAGAGACAAATACAAACAGTGACAGATAAACAACAGTGGTGTGCTTGTGACTCACCATGATAGCACCACGTGCTGGTATTATTTATCAATGGGGTATCAGCGTTCCCCCAAGCTAAGCTAGACGCCCAATGAGATTTCATCTGATTAGCCATCTCTCCGTACCTGGGTGCTGTTGAGTCGGCTCTCCAGCATGTCCTGGGTGGGGTCTTCCGACTCCCAGGGGCCCCTGCCGTTATGTGGCGGCACCGTCCGGGCCCGCCCTTGGCCGTCGTCGTACACCGTCCACTTGGTCAGCTTCTCCACGGTCTGGTGGGGCAAAAGGTTCTCTCCCCGCAGCCAGTCCTGGTCCAGGGACAACCACGGGTCCATCGCACAGAGGGAATCAGTGTTGAGCAGATCCGTAAAACATTATGGATCATTTCAAATGTGAATGTGAATGAAGACAATGGGATTATTGATTTGTATTTCTACTCATGAGTTCTTACCTGAGGGTCTCCGCTCATCTGCGCGCACCCAGCCCAGTGCATCTCTGGCGGGCCAGCGGCATACGTGGCCTCGTCATCACACATCAACTGGGCCACTTCCCGATCTGCCTCCTCCTCATAGGTGGATCCCACCCCCATCCTTCCTGTCCCTCCTTTCTGAACCAGAGCCTCGGCTGTGGCCCTGGGCCCCCTGGTTGCCGCCTCGCTGTCTGGGTCGGGCCCCCGAGGCCGGGTCGGTACCGAGGCAGCAGAAGACCCCCCCAAGAGGGAGGTCTTGGTCAGGTTGAGATGGCGGGTTCCCAGTTTCCCTCGAGCCGCCTGGAGCACACTGACACCGTCTTGATTTTCCAAGGCGGCCTGACGGCTCCTCACATGGATGTCAGACGATCCCTCGGGTGCTGAGGGAGCTGCTGTCGCTCTGACACCTAAGTCGGTGCCCCCTTCAACGGACTCTCCACTTGCCGTCAATCCTCCTAGCACGGGCTTCTTGATGCACTTCAAGAGGCTGAGGTCAGGTTTTACAGGCAGCACGAGACGGGCTCCGGGCTTAGGAGGTTTGGGGATTGAAGGCGTAGCAGAGCCTGGTGTCGTGGTGCTGTTTGTAGGGGTAGAGGCCATCGGTTTGGCCAGTCCAGGTTTGTTAATCCTGGGGAGAACCACGGCGTACTTGGCCTCCAGCTCTTTGTCCCCTACAGGAAACGCCTCATCACCTCCTTCCCCAGCCTGTCCCTGAGGAATGGCTTTCTCTGTGGATCTCCGGTCATTCCCATCACTCCTGCTCCTCATACTGGACAGGTTGGTTTTACTTGCCATTCTCATGGCCATCCTGTGCTTGAGGAAATTGCCCTTGGACTTTCTGGCCCCTTCTTTCGGTTTGAGGGCACGAAGGGAGAGCCAGTTGGAGAGGCTGATGACTTTGGACCAAGGAACCATTTTTGTCTTCATTGAAAAGCTTTTTGGAATTTTCTTATTGATCCAGCCAGACACTCGACGAAGAGTGGCCACGCCTCTCCTTCGTGCCAGCAAACGTTCATTGGGCTTGTCGGACTCACCTTCTGACGCTTCCTCGTTGGGATTCATCAAGTGATCGTCTGCCTCCCTTTGGCCCTCTTTTGCTGGTTTGGACAGGAGGCTGGTCCTGAGGTTTTTGCTTTTGGCTTTGAGAATTATCAACTGGTTTCGGCTTTTGGGGGCCGGCAATAAGGCTGGATTGGCCTCCTCCTCCTCCTCCTTGTCTTCTTCATCGGGATCTGTGTCTGAGGCAATGTTCACCTGTTTTATGTTCTTTGTTTTGTTGGCCAGGCGAATGAGCCGTGCTTTACTTCTGGCTTTTTCAGTTTTGTTTGGTGAGAGATCTTCTGGTGGCTGGACCTTCTCCGGCTCCGCACTGACCACCTGCTTCTTGGTCTTCTTTTTGTTATTTCTTTCCTCCTTTGTCTTTTGTTTGGCTTCCTTTTCCGCCCTCTGCTTCTCTGCCTTGGCCCTGGCCTTTTCATCCTTCTCTGCCTGCTTATCTGCCTTTGTTTTCTTAAACATCCTGCCTTTCTGTCGCTGCGGAGGATCAGGGGCCCGCGGTATCTGTCGGCGTCCCCTGCGTACGTCTTTATCAGTGGTTTGTTTTACAGGCGTGCGGCCCTTCCTTATCTCCTCTCCTCCACTGCTGTCGCTGGCGGCCGCCTCGGACTCTTGGACTTCCTCTGCATGGTCTTCTTCGACAGGTTCATCCTCTGTCGTGCTCCTTGTCTCCACTCCCTCCGACTGCTCTTTATCGGACTCCTCTTCCGCTGTCGGCCCCTCCGTGTCTCTCTTCAAGTCCTTCTGTGAATGTGACACCTCAGCCTCCTCCTCGCTGCTCACACTGCTCCCCTGCGTCTCCACTGGCTCTTCGTTGCTCCTTGGCTCCTCCTCCTCATCATCATCCTCATCTTTGCTATCCTCCTCTTCCCTCTCCGACTCTGAACTTCTGTCACTCTCCGATTCATCGTCTTCGGTTTCCGACGACCGTTTTCTGGCGACATTCTTGGAAGGGGAGCCAACTTTTGTCTTGACCGCCTTCGGAGCTGGTGGACGTTTTCCGGCTTTATTTGTTCCGCCTTTAGTTACGACATGACGCTCACTTGTCTTTTTAACTCGGTGTTTCGCAGCTCCGCCGTTCACAAATCTATTCCCAGTTTCTGCTGGTCGTTTTGTGTCCTGTGCTGTACCTCTCTTTTGAAAGTCTTTATTAGTCCTACCCTTTGCATTGCTTTCATATGTCTTGCCTTTCTCCAGAGTTGGCGACTCACCTTTATATTTGTGTTTACTGTTTGGCACTTTAGGCGTTAGGTGGGTCGTCTTGGATTCAGAATTATTCTCATTTTTCTGCTGTTCTGGTTTTACCTCCTCGGCCTTCTGCTGTTTGCGCACAGTTTTGCCTTTTGACTTGAGAGGAGGCATGGTTATTCATTTTTTTTTTTGTATTTGAAAAGACTTGGGTAATCTTGTTAGCACCTATAAAATAAAGCCATGCATTACAATGAATATTTACAGAATATCAGTCAAATGTATTTTACTGGATCCAAGAAGAATCCAATGAGTAATAATAGGATATTTTGGTTTTGATAGTCAGCATTTAGACTTTCATATGCAAGTTTCAAGTTTCATAAGCTTCAGTTTCAAATACTTGGGCCAACCACATTCAAATCAGAACATGTTATATCAATACTGGACAGCACTCATTTACAAAAATGTGACTGTTTGCCCAATCATGTCTCATGATCAAGTAAAAATTAACATTCAATATGCTGAAGCTATGCAAACCAGTTGCAGAGCAACGTTCAAACAGACAAAAAGGTTGTTTCCATAATGACCGTGTTTCCAATAATGGAGGAAAACAATTCCTCCTACAGCCTCCTGATGGCTCTATCTGTAGGTCAAAAACGCCAGTGAAGGGCATTCTGTAAGTCTACCTGTAGGTAGCTGTATAGCCCCCAGGCTCTGGGGTGTCAAACGCTGAAATATAGCTTACCTGGCCTCTCAGGTGAAATGCAGGCCTGGTCGTGGGGGAGGGGGGGCGGGGGAGGGGGGTCTAAACAGCTCCTTCCTGTCCTCCAGTGCTGGTGTCACTGACACACACACACATACACTCTGGCTTATGAAGAGGGCGGCATGGTGGATGAGTGGGTGCCTTTACCCCACCCACTTAAATTATACGGGCCGATGCACACAAACACATACAATGCTTGTGTGCAGGGTTCAAACACACACACGTATAATTGCAATGCCCCTTTGCAAAGGTGAACGTGTATGCACAAGAACACACACAATTTCACACACACCGTGCCTTTTCAATAATTTAACTGCATTTGGCAGGTCATAGTGGCACGCAGCTTTTCATATGGGCAGCTGCTTTGTAGCTGTTAGGAAAGGTGAGAGGCGCTGGGTGGAGGGGTTGACAATAGGTGCTGAAATGAGAGCGAGGGAGAGGGAGTGAGAGCTTAAGCCAGAGCTGGCTGCCTTGCCTCCTGTAGAACCAGGTGTGTGTGTGGGTGTGTGTGTGTGTGCTAAGATTCCATCACCGTATGTTGGAATGTCTGAGAAGTTTCTAATTTCCTACCAAGTCTTGCACGTCTCTCCACAGTTTAATTAACTTTTCAACCAGGAAGGTTATGACTCCACGCTGAACAAACAAGATCCCCTTTCCACTCCAATCCTCTGGTTAGAGATGGAATGGGCAAGTGGTGGTGGTGGTGGTGGTAAGAGTGTTATTCCAGGTCTGGTCTCTCCTCTAACCAGGGAGGGGAGGGAAGACTCTGCTGTGGAGCCCGGCTCCTCTAACCAGGGAGGGGAGGGAGGACTCTGCTGTAGAGCTTCTCCAGTCCAGCTCCTCTGGGAGAGCTCAGGTTGCACCAGGCCACAGTATGCCGAAGGCAATTAGTGGATAAAGCGTCTCGCTCCATAATGGAGGGTCAAAACTCTTGGCTGTCCTTGTATGACAAACGATGCTCGCTTTATCCCACTTCAGGGCATAAAGACGGTCTAGAAGTAGCAGAGCTCCTCCAAGCCCAGCAGAATACAAGCCAGGCCAGCAGCATAGTTTCATAGTTTAAACAGACTAGCCAATTCAAATGACATGGTTTGGAGTTCTCATATCCCAGTGTGGCGAGACATAAAATCAAGGAAACTGTTGTATCAGTAGGTTTCATGGAAGTGACCATACGTTCCATATGTAATTCACATGGAAATATTATTGATATTAAACAGTATTTTCCCATTATTTTACCATGGTTTACGACTAGCTAAACCCAATGTGATAATCCCCCTGTATTAAATGACGTTATGTAACGTTCATATTGAAATGACGACAAACAAACAATTCTTGTGAAAAAACATGTAATAATTATCCAGCAGAAAACTGTAGTGTGAAGTTACAAATCAAGTAATTAAAAAATAAAAATAACAGAAATTAGGGATTTTGGACTTAATCATTCACTACAAAAATATATTCTAGGCCACGTAATGCTAAAATTCCCAGCATCTTTTGTTTAGAGAGAGTACCAAAATATTTCCTTGTGAGTTTAGACTTAATAGCAGCCAAGCCCTTGTTAAAATAGACCCACTGTTAAACACACAGTCAGAGATCCATATACATATATATTAAAACATTTCACTACAATACCTTAAAATTACATTCCTAAATTACATTACTCATTAGGGGCATAAAACGATTTACATACAAATATTAAAAGCCCCATAAAAAGTTTGTTTCCCTACAAAACAAAACCAAAACAAGGATGGCCTCACGTTCTGGACAACCTGATTAGATGAGTACCTGCGGCAGGTTCCAGCTGGATGTAATGGGTGACATGATTGGACGGGAAAAGTAGGCAGGCTGCAAGCGATCCAATGAAAAGCTTGTAAGATGCCAGATTGATTCTGTCATTGCTGTGACTTAATAAACTAAACAAAAAACCCCAAACCATGTGAACAATAAAATCATCTGTGTCGTTAATGTGCCACTTCTTTTCCTTTTTCTTTGACTTTGGGACATCACTTTCCTTTCCCTTGCATCACAATTAGATCTGAAAGATTTAGTATGTCATCACAATATTAAAAACTACCATCCAAAATAGGCACAAACATCATTGTCGTTGCCTTGCTTAGCTCCATCTGTGTGGGTGGGTGGGGTTGAGAGTGGTAGGGTGGAGGGTCCAGCAGGACTGTGCAGCATGTGGCAAATGATTGATTGATGGATTGATTGGCAAACCAGTTCCACAGGAGATGTGTGAACCGACAAAGGCTGGTGGTGGTGTCAGGCGGACAGGAGACTTGCTGCTAGGGCATTATGGCAGAGGTGGTGGTGGTGTTGTGGCAGTTGGAACAGCCTGGTTCTGTTTGAACAGCCAATGATAAGGCTTGTGCTTTAAGGGACTTTATGGGTGGAGGGGTAGGTAGGTGGATTTAAGAGTCTACTTTATTGTCCTCGTTAGGTAATCAAGGGTGGCGGTACAAAGTTCAGCATGGGTGTGTGTGTGCGTGTGCGTTTATAGGGAAGGGTGGTTGCAGTGTCTGGTCTCTAGGCACAGGCGGTGGTCCCTCCCCTGCTCCGTCCTGATTGGCCGACAGGGCTGCCCATTGGTGTCCGTAGTCCTGGAGCGAAGACGGATCACCACTGTCTGGTGATCCCTTGGGAGTGGCTGCAGGTTGAGAGTCGCTGGGTCAGTAGTGGTGGTAGTACTAGAACTAGCTGTTGTGCTAGTCGTACTATAACTAGTTGTAGTAGTATCGTTGGTCCGAAAAAACGTCAGGAGGCCGTGGCTCCTGGCGCTAGCTCAGTCTAAGGGAGGAGGGGAGGGACAAACAGAACATTTGGCTTAGAAGAGTTGAACACCTGCATTGACCTGTGAGATTTGACACTTTTATTACATACATTTGTATGGGTTTTTGTGCCTTTGTGTACAGGGAAGAGAGAGAATGACGTGTAGCATATGACCCCAGGTGGGAATCGAGCCCGGGTCGCTACAAGGCGTTTGGCCTACATTACAATAGCTAGTGCCCAAATTGTATCTTTAAAAATGACAGGAATACATTTTGAAGTATTATAAACCTTTGGAGAATTTCCAAATAACATTTATGTAAGCAATATATCTTCTATCTTTATAACGCATGAAAATAAAAATGACGGACAGGATACTAAATGTTATATTTGGAAATTCTCGGAAGGTTTATAATCTCCACGTCACAGAAGCTGATGCTCGTGTATCCCTCTGCTTCCATGTTATCAGCTAAATCCCAAAATGTCGGCACATTCTTTTAAAACTCCTCAAAGCAAAAGGTACCGAAGTATAAAAGTATCCTGGCGTCACACAGACAAACCATCTCTAAATGGGCGTAGCTAGTTCTGGTGGGGCACTCTAGTCATGCACCCTTATCAGCTGACTGCTAACGCTGTCCAATCAAAACGCACGTACACTGATAGGCGGTCAATTTAAGACCTTCCATCTCAAACACTCACTCTGAAAAGTTTAAGTGTGCTGAGCAGAATTTCTGCTCTGTATTGTATGTAACCTATACGATGGGTTGAGATTTCTGATGTACCCCGTGGGAAATTGTATAGTGCTGCCTGTTGTCAAATGTTGGTATTCTGTATCTGACATCGGTATGTCATGCTTTAAATTCTACAGCAGGGAGCACCAGAGTGGATGAGTGGAACCATACCGCCAAATTAAATTGTATTACCATTTCATGAAATAAATGGTTAAACCTATGACATGAGTGATTCCTGATGGAAATACTTTAATGGAACGTTTACGCTAATCTCTGGTTTAAAGCCGTGACCCCAAACCAAAACTTACGTGGGCTCTCCTTCTAGTGACTTCTGGATCTCTTGGAGGACCTCTGAGGAGACATGAGAGCATCATTGTGATTGGCTCGCTGGGCCAGTACTTAAGGCGTTAAAATGGGGGTGTGCAGATCATGCAGGCGGGTGGTTAAAAATAATGGCATGTTCTTCTATAGCTAGCTAGAGCTGTGTTTGTATGTATATACATATACACACACATATATATCTCTAAAGCATGTACGTTAACACAGGTGACATCGTGAGAACAAAAAGAGATGTAGCATACAACAATGCAATCATGTAATAGCAGCTTGGAGCAAGCATGACATAATCCCGTGTGAGGTTCATCATCAAGTACATTCCTTCTCATGGTCTGGTACTCACGCTCATCATTCAGCAGAGCATGTTCCATAACGCTTCTAGCAGTGCTCTCTGGAATCACACAGGCAGCAAGCACATCAGTACACACACGGCCACAGACAAGACACGTGCAGGTAAGTAGGTAGGTGTGTGTGTGTGTGTGTGTGTGTGTGTGTGTGTGTGTGTGTGTGTGTGTGTGTGTGTGTGTGTGTGTGTGTGTGTGTGTGTGTGTGTGTGTGTGTGTGTGTGTGTGTGTGTGTGTGTGTGTGTGTGTGCATACATACACAATGCTTGACATCAAAACAAGACATTTGACAATGCAGTATTATTGAGCTGGACAAGAACACAAGCATGGAGGGAAGGGCTGCAGGTTTGCATGTGCGTTTAGTGCATGAACGCATCACATTTAGTATGTTATTTGGGGATTGATGAAGGGCTGGCGCTCTTTGGTTGAACTCTTTTTTTGTTACCTGCGTCAGCGACATTTCTCCTGGCGTTTCTGGAATGACAGGATACGGGTCGATGAGCATTGGCGGACAAACGGGCGGGAAAAGAAAGTGTGTGTGCGCGTGCGTGCGGGCGTGTACCCATTGTCGGCGGAGGCTCCGTCAGGCGCAGCTCTGCGCTTGCTCGTTGCTGCCGCGTGGGCTGGGACCTCCACCAGCGAGCGAGGCTCCACCACGTTGCGGGCCGACAGCGAGAAGCGCTCGAACTCGGAGGGCGAGATCAGGTAGAAACCTGCAGAGGGACACACGGCACCCACGGGTGAGTTGTGCACGGCTCCAGCCCGGACGTGTTGTGAGGGGGAGCAAACATCAGCGTGATCAAACCTAGGCGTTGAAACGAATATGAGCTTTTCTCCAAAAAACGAAAAGAAAAAGAAATACGAAAGGGTGAGTAAACCCCGTCTTAACAGACGAAAACGAAATGCCACCCGAGTCCCCCCCCCCCAAAAAAAAAAGAAAGAAAGAAGGCGTAATGCTCTTCGATAAAAAGGGACCCGTTGGGTTTCATAGCAACGGGTGCAAGGGTTGTCAAACGTCATCAGAACCCACGTCACACTC
The DNA here is from genome assembly GCA_026745465.1 of Lota lota. Taxonomy (NCBI): domain Eukaryota; kingdom Metazoa; phylum Chordata; class Actinopteri; order Gadiformes; family Lotidae; genus Lota; species Lota lota. Next base: position 1,477,847 of record JACYXH010000410.1, on the reverse strand, counting down.
CCTTGCGGCGGGGTGCGCGGCCGATAGAAAACAACCACTGTGGAAAAAGTGCTTTAGCCGCAACGTAGCAGACATTGCATTTCACCGAGAATTTCCCCCAACGTTACGCATTTTAGTGGAAAAGAAAACCGAAGTGTTCCCCAAACAGAGCAGCGTTCAACTGGATCAAGTGATTTGGGGGGCGAACACACCCTTCAACACAAGAGCCGCCGCGCGTGCCAGGCTGCGTCTTACCCTGGCCGTGCTTGGTGAACACGCACGACGCGATGCCGCTGACGTCCTCGCGGCGGATGCAGGGGTGCTGCACCTGCATCTTGACGGAGGGCAGCGACACCACGTTGACGTCTCCCTGGTTGGTCAGCACCACCAGACCACTCTCGCCGGCGTCGGCGACGCGGCTGCTGCCGAACCAGGCCACGCCCACCCGCCGCACCCGCGAGCCGTCCAGCGCCGTCAGCTTCAGTTTCATCTTGGCGCTCACCTTGGGCAGTGTGAAGATCTACACACACACACACGACAGACCACGGGGCACAGTTTTACGATTATTCAGTGCTAGTGTGTGTGTGTGTGTGTGTGTGTGTGTGTGTGTGTGTGTGTGTGTGTGTGTGTGTGTGTGTGTGTGTGTGTGTGTGTGTGTGTGTGTGTGTGTGTGTGTGTGTGTGTGTGTGTGTGTGTGTGTGTGTGTGTGTGTGTGTGTGTGTGTGTGTGTGTGTGTCCGTGCCTTGAACTGCTCCTCGGAGACGACCAGCAGCTGGTGGGAGGCCTGCATGTTGGGCGAGCGGGCCAGGTCGTGGGCCACCTCAAGGGGCTCGGGGAGGGGGGAGCCGTGACCGTCCAGCACCACGATGGCCACCACCGGGGCCCTGTGCATCAGCTGGATCTCCTTGGCTGGAGCGGGAGAGGCGAGGGGAAATAAGGATGCGAAGAAGACTGACTGTAGCTATGAAAGTCAACCATTGTTTCCTTGAATAATCAAACAGAGACAATTTGGCGACAATAGGCAATGTCTTCACTACTGGTTTTTATAGTCTGTCACATTTCAATAAATCCTATAAATTGCAGTTTTGCGTTACCTAAGCTGTACAGACCTTTGGTCAACGCTGGATGTCTTAAATCTATAAATTGACTGACAGGATTTGATCGGGGGAAACCATGCGTCCTGACTCCAGTCTCAGGCTGGCTCCATGCGGTTCTTACCGGGGTGTGCGGTGATGGGTTCGTCGGCCCGGTGTTCCACCGACGGCATGCGGATCATGTACGCAAACACTGAGCCGCCATTAGTCCCTGCCCATAACGAGGCGCTGTTGTGAGAACCTGAGAGAAGCGGGAGAACGTAAACGATTCAACAGACGAAAACTATTCAACAAACGAAATACTCAAGGACTAAAGCACCTCTGGTAATACCCGGCTTGTTGCAGTCGCTCTTTCTAGCTTATTAGTGAGCCACTTAAAAAGTGAAGTGACGCACACTTATTAAAAAAGTGAACTGATGCCCACTTATTTCCGCACTATATCCCATGATGCATAGCGAGTATAATTGTCATTGTGATTCATCCAATGGAGCTTGTCGGCGCATCATTCGCCTGCCTCACTTGTTCCCTAAATAGTTTACTATAAAGTGTTCACTATAGGGGGCATAGGGAACGAGGGGGTACAATTCCATCAAGGGCTGGGACTCACTGTCTGACAGAAAGGTGTCTGCGAAGTAGAGCGTCCGCACGAGGCCGGTGAAGGAGTCATCGGAGGAGCGGGCCTCAATCTTCCTCTGGACCGGCGCCAGCTCCATCTCCGCCAGCTCCGCCTCCAGGCGAGCGTTGGCCTGCTGGAGCTAGCGGGACCACACAGGGAAATAAGCAATGCCGCACGAACAGAACCATTCAATTAAGAAAAATCGAATGTAAATGATAAAAACATTTGACAAATGTCATGTGTGGAGTACGCCGGTTCTGAACGGATTATGGTGGGGTATAAACAAAAACATAAGAATCACGCTCTTGTTTTCCGGCAAAAGGGGAAGAACAATGAAAGCGGCGCGGCACCTTGGCGGCGTTGTTGTTGACGTGGTGTTTCCTGAGGGAGACGCGGCTGCGGCGGATCCTCCGGAAGGACTGGCGCAGGGACTTCTTGATGCTCTTCACGCGCGAGAGAGGACCCTCCATGGCCAGCTGGTCGCTGGGGTTCAGGGTGCACCTACACATCACCGCACGGGGGGGGGGGAGAGCAGCAATGAGAGACGTTAGTCTGGGTTAACAGGACAAGAGGAAATTCAAACGGACATAAAGAAGATAAAGTCACAAGCACACAGCAAATCTTTCTTTTTGCTATAGAATTCATATTTATGTTTTCGTGCCCCTGTCATTCAGATGATTATCAGACTTTAGACACTGAATTAAAACGGTTGGCAGCATCAAAATGGCCGGTTGTTATGAGTTTGGCCATGAGAGTCGAGATCCTCCCAAGCTGACATCTCGTTCTACAGAATTCTGTCAGGAACACGCTGTTGTGATTCGTCACCATTGTTTGTAAACCGTAAAGAGCTCTATAGGATATAGTACACATATGTAGAACAGGAGGATACACTACGCTAACCCTCCCCTCGCTAAAAACCCTTTGACGCACTCATTCATCCGACGGCATTCCTTACTTGACCAGCACCGAGTACTTCTGCTGGTAGTCGTAGAGGCCGAAGCCGTGGCTGGTTCCGAACGCCACCATCTTCCACTCCGAGTGCAGCGTGAGGGCGGTGACCACGGCGGGCGGCTGACACTGCACCAGGGCGAAGGGCTGGAACCCTGGCGGGAACAGCACCGGCTCCTCCTGCACGTCCAGCCGCGTGTGGCCCTGACCGGGGAGCGTTCAGCGTTGAGAGTGAGGGATTGACTTTACATAAATGTTGTGAATGTACCCTTAAAAAAAGAATAAAAAGGTGCTGTAGGTAAGCTTTAGGAGCTACTTTTTTGTCTTTTTTTGTAATGGCATAGCCATCCGTCAGCTATTATTGAGTGAAATTCTCTGTGAGAAAATTTGTTACGAGTTGACTGCGCCTGCCTCTCTCTGTATGATATAAATTTTCCCGGCTCATTTCTGACCAATACGGGCAGCTATTCCCTGATTGGTTGAAGAGGGAGGGGGACATTTTTTGGTGTTGTATATTTTCAAAATCTTGCTATTCTGCTCTCTCTCTTTATAAGCTTACCTACGGCAGCTTTAACATGTGTGCGTCTTTATTGGATTTAATAAAGTGGTTTGAATGTCAAGATCTAGGACTATGAAATTGGACAGACCCCCCCCCCCCCCCCCCCCCCCCCCCCACACATGACATCACCCCACTTTCCCATTTTGAGGCTAACCAAACTGCTGCATGAATTTGCACAGTCAATCTAATTGTGGCCAAATTGTGCTCATACAAGCAAAACACAAATGTACCAATTTCACACACGTTAAATGTTTCAGTTTTTCCTATTTTAGTGTTCTCAAGGACAAGCTCTGAATACACAATCTGTGCTGTCAGACATGTCACAACAGGAAGGAGTCAAACTCTGAAAGAAGTTTTTTTCAATGCCGTTCCCACAACTGTGAATTACTGCGTGGATCACCCGTATCGAGCCCTATTAAGACAGCGAGTTGAACTGTGTTCATGGCGTTCAGTTCCCCCACCCAGCTGGCATTAAGGACTACGATGGAACAAAGATGGCCGCTTGGTGAATAAGGGCCGTTACCTTCCAGCGGAAGCCCTCCTGACCCTGCAGTAGGTCAACGATCTTGGCCTCCACCGTCTGCTCTGCTGCCTCGTCGTTGAGCTCCAGCACCAGGATCTGGGTGACGGAGACGCACAACATCAGAACGCGGACCAGCACGCCAAAAGGTCAACCGCGGTGGGCCAAGGAAAAATAAACAAAAAACACACAAAGCAAATATAAATCATAAGTATATTTACAGTTGATTATCTGTGGATGTTTGCATAGGGCAGGGCATTCAGTAACAGCAGGGCTTTTCCCAGTCACAATTGCTGCATTTGTCTCTTTAAAAAAGGGAATCGTCATGCCTGGCTGTGCTCTAACATCAACATCATTTTCCGAAAAAAAAATATTCGAGAAAAAGTTGGACCATTGACGTCATCGGTCAGAGATGTGAGTTCTCCAGTGGTCCGAATCAGAAATATGTTGCCAACGGGCCGACTTTCTCGTCTGATGTTGCAGACCTTTTTTCATTTTTTTTTCACTTCATACCTCGTATGAAGCGGTACTTGGCTTTAAGCTCTACGGTTTCAGGGAACAGAGGAACGGTGGACGGTACCTGTCCTGCGGTGCCAGCTACGGTCAGGTAGCCGCTGTATTTACACAGGTGGATCTTCTGGACGCCCAGCCGAGGGTCGTCGCTGTACGGGTCGAAGCAGCCCACCTGGCGGGAGAGGGACCACGAGATTGACGATGAGGAAGCAGGACTGAATAGGAGTTTCTCCTTGTTGGTTTGTTTTTAACAAAGTTAAAAAAAAATGTGTCAATGACTTTTTTCAAATACTCCAGCCTGCACATCTGTATTTGAAGTAGTCAAATTTAGTAACCAGACCCAGAGTTCCAGAACCGGATCTGAGGTATTTCGACCAATCGCAACAAGGCAATGCATTACACTGGCCTTCATCGGTTATGTTTCCGGGAGGGGGGAAAGATATATTTTCATGAACACGGTGTGATAATTGATCAGAAATACACACCTTTCTGAAGGGAGGCCACTCTCCTTCAGAGCTCTGGTTCATGTTGTCGTTGGGGTCTGCGTCGGTGTGGAAGACCCCTGCGGTGCTCAGCTTGTACATGGGGTACAGACACACCCCCGACGCGTCCCAGAACCGCACCGTCCCATCCTCGTGTCTTCAGAGAGAAAAACATTCAGAGCATTCATTATAGAATACACAACAAAATGACTTGCATGCTGGTTTTCATCGTACATTTATTTATATTTGTATAATATATTTTTACTATTAGTTTAGACACCAGACAAAGATAGTAGTTAAGTGACATAGTGTGACCAAACATACATTTCAACACAAAGATAGGTTCACAAACTTGAAAAGTATAAATACACATAAGTTGCATAAGTTACAGAAACATAAATTTCATCACTAGATGGTTGTCATCAAAAAGTATAACTAGCCATAACCACTCATGACATCTGTGGCTACTGCAGCAGTAGCATAACAGCTAAACCCACCCTGTGAGCAGCAGGTCCCTCTGGGGGGGGTCCTGACCCAGGTTCTGGCCTCCTGTGATGGGCCACGGCTGGAGGGAGGAGAGGAGAGGGGAGAGGAGAGGAGAGGGGTGAGGGAAATTAAAGTTTTAAGTATAATCCTGCAATATTACCATCTGGACGACAGGAGAGCGAATGGAATGTATGTTTAAGGTATCGGCATACCACGTTGATGAGCTTAAAAAGGAGTGTGTGTGTGTGTGTGTGTGTGTGTGTGTGTGTGTGTGTGTGTGTGTGTGTGTGTGTGTGTGTGTGTGTGTGTGTGTGTGTGTGTGTGTGTGTGTGTGTGTGTGTGTGTGTGTGTGTAGTACTGTACTTTTAGTACAGTATTGTTACAATTTATCACAAGGATTACAATACCACGATTCAAACGCTGTTGCATTGCATCCAGATAAAATGAATGAATATAAAAGGATTTGTGAAGGACATCACAGTATTAATAGCAATGCTGACACAACTGCGTTGCTATGGATCACTACGGTTAACGCTACCCTGCACACATAGGCACAGACAGCCGTGGCGGCGTGCCCCCCAGAAGGCAGGCGGGCAGGCTGACCTTGGTGGAGTAGTGTGTGATCTGCAGCTGCCCCGCGGCCAGCAGCCGCTCCCACAGCTTGAGGGGGATGGCGGAGACGTGGTGGGAGCAGGTGATGGCTGAGCTGTGCAGGGGCACCAGGTAGGGGGTCTGGATGACCGGCCAGCCCTCCGTCTGGAGGTCTATCACCACCAGCTCCTCCTCCACCAGCACCACCAGGGCTCCGGGGTCGCCTGCACAACACACCGCCGAGCAAGGGTTAATCATGATAATACGTTGGGTTGTATTTAGATGTATTGCCAAGTGTGCTGTAAACACAGTATGCACAATATATAGCAGTACTTCATGGCAATGGCCCAAAATCTAAAGTATAATCAAAAGTGTAATAAATGTCATGTTGCAATGCAGACCGTAACCTTTTCATAGCATGCGTATGAAGCAGTACTCGGTTCTGTTAGAACATAGCAGAGTGTGACGGTTCTCCTTTCACATCTCTTTCCAGAGGCGCAACTCTGCAGCAAAAACCACATCATGAGTTTTCTTCATCGGCGGAGCCGGCGTCGTCCATGGTTTCATATGGAGTTGAGCATGAAGCTCAACCTAGCGCAGCGGACAGCTCAGATTCTTCACTTTGACAGTGTGCTCAAAGTTGACCGCTAGTCGACCGATTGTCCAAAAATTGCAACTTTGACCTCAGTGGACGCTGACCTCTCGAAGCACGTCCAATCGGAACACAGCTTTGTTTGACAAATCTAAAACCAACGGAATCTAAACGCCAACGGCTTTCTTCATTTCTAAACTCAAACACGTGTTTTATTAGTTAAAAGCGCCATAGACAGACGTTCATCATGCGTTGTATCTGTATGCAGGTACCGTTGTACCTGTATGCTGTGGGCCGTCCCTGATGACGAAGAAGTCGATGATGCGGGAGGTGAAGTCCAACGCTACGTGGGTCTTGCTGTGGATGACGCTGATGCAGTGCCTGTCCCCGTAGCTGGCCCTGGGCATGCCACCGCTGAACAGGAGGAAGGGAGGCCTGGACACACACGCACACACACATACACACACGTTCAGCTCTGTTTGCAGAGGGATTAATGTGTAACAAAAGAACAAGCAAACACGTCTGTTAAAAGCGGTTCCAGCTTCAGTGGTGAAACAATGGTGGGATTAACTCTGACATCACCCTTGTCAAAGACAAGGCCGAGTTACATATTCTCTTTGGCTATAATTGTTTGATGATGTTTGTGCACGAAAGGGTGAGAAGGGAAGTAGGTCAAAATGAAAAAGGGAACTCACCCTTCTGCTGTAGGTAGCTGGATGACTTTGGAAATGGCCTTGCATGGGAAGTGTCCTATAAAAGAAAATACATCAATAAAATGCATATTGTAGTTTGAGTAAACATTCATGGGATTTTGTTTGTCAACCCATCGAACAACACATGGCAGAGAGACGCTCGCTCAAAACCTCACCGTAAGGAATGTCTGACTTCTCCTCCTCGTCCTTGGAACTCTGCCCCCCCACGGTCCACCTGCAGTAGCTGCCGTCGCTATGGGAACTGAGAATATGGCCGCCGTCCTCCGTCCACCACGTGCTCTCCAGTTGCTACGGCGCAGAACAAGTCAAGATGAATAGTCATAATAAATATATGATGAATAGTATCAAATGCTAGCCTGACCAGACGGCGTAATCAACGGGCGCCAACCAAAATGCCTCCGGACGCAATCGGATTGACCTACAACCAATCAGAGCAACGAAACGCGTCACATATCGGTGGCAGCCATCTTGGTCGTTTACGAAAATGCCTCCACGGCGCGCCGACAGGGCGCTCCTCTGTACGGTCGTCGTATCAAACCAGCCACATATTAGCCATCAGGTTCACGTTGCAGCTTAGTATCCCACCCAGGCGACGGGGGGTACCTGCGTGGCGGGGATGTGCTGGATGGCCTGGTGTCTCTCCAGGTCCCAGACCACCATGAGGCCGCGGCCGTAGCCGATCACCACCTGGTTGGGGTCGACGGGGTTCTCCTGCAGGGTCTCCACGTGCTCCAGGTTCCTACGACCGATGTAGTCCTCTGGTACACTGGGGGGGGGGGGGACGGGGGGACGACAGGAACTGGGGTTTAGTCACACAGGAATGCATTGGGTGTGTGTACTGCCCTTGCAGCGCGTTCTCTTGTACGAAGCTAGACAGCCAGCTAACATTTAAAAGTCCTCCAATAAAGACACAAGGCTTGACTTTTCTTGGATTCACTTCAGTCTAGTTTCTTTTCTTGGTATCATTTTGTTATTTGTAAAACTGAAACATCACAGAGAAAATAACAAATCAGTATACAAACAATAACGTATTCATATAGACAGTAATTAGCACAGTTCAACTACCGCAACAGTTACGAGTTACGTCAACCAGTTAACAGAGATAACCACTGCTGCAACAGCTAACCAGCGGAGTATGCTTCACCTAAACAATAGAAACGTTTTCATTGAACTCCTTAAAAATATGCAAGTGTTGACAATTATTCACACAGTACTCGCAGACAAATAGTATCCAAGGCAAAAGTGTATCAAAAACACACTGAACATGTATTTAGCGCCGTTTGTCTGTGCACCCCTGAAAATACTCCGGACGACAAACTCTTCTCCGATCAAATTGGCCACGCCCACCTGGACTGCCAGCCGGCAGAGCCGAGCCAGCGGGAGATTTAGAAAGACGCACAGAGCGCACAGTTTTCACTTTGAAAGCAGCACAGTGTGTGTGTTGGGAGAGTGGTGGAGTAAATGAGTGAGAGAGAGATCAAATAAATAAAATCAATCAACAGTCTTTCCGGGGAGCTGTATCAGGGTTCAATTGCCTTCATTTTTTAAGTCACGTTCTTTTTGTTCCCGCTATCGGGAAACCGGGAAGCAAAGAGCACCGAGGAAACGACTGATCCCTGTTGGGAGGTTTTGCAGAAAGCACCCTAGTTTCCATGCATGTGCATCATTGTCTAAAACGGCATTTGGAAATACTGAAATTAACAGAAAGTACATTGTGTCGCCAAAACATTCCCCCTGGTTTGCCTGGGTCTAACTATAAAAGATACTGCACATGTAATTTACTTCAGCCAGGAGCACTATTTAGCTTCTTTCCGTTCTTCCTCAAACTTTCCAGCCGTCACAGTTGCAGTGAGGGTTCACCACGGCTGGATGGAAGCAGAGGAAAAGGTGTGTGTGTGTGTGTGTGTGTGTGTGTGTGTGTGTGTGTGTGTGTGTGTGTGTGTGTGTGTGTGTGTGTGTGTGTGTGTGTGTGTGTGTGTGTGTGTGTGTGTGTGTGTGTGTGTGTGTGTGTGTGTCTCTCTCTCTTTGTCTTCGCTCAATAGGGATGGAGGAAATTCCAGGTTTGGAAAGTAGAAGCCTGCCACGTTTTTTTTTTTGCTCCACTCCACGCATAAACTGAGCAAGCAAGATTTCACCAATTTAGCTGAATTCAGCAGTACAAAAATAACCTTGCGCTAAATCAGCAAATTCAGATGATTGAATCAAAATACTGTGGGGCTTTCACTTTTGTGGACCTGCATGGTTCCACCTGGGTGTTGACAAAGTAAAATGTGAGCCAATAGATTTGTATCCGTCAGATCAGTTGAGATCAGTGTGTGTGTGTACATACACACACACACACACCCACACAAGTTCCTACTGTACCCACCTGTTGGCCACCTGGTCCAGGCTGATGTTCCTCTCCTCCAGCTCCCGGAAGCCGGGGACCTCCACCACGAAGACGTGGCCCCCCTCGGTCCCCAGCAGCAGCAGCTCTCCTGATGAGTGGGCCAGCACTGACGTTACCCTGGTAACGCTGGGGGGAGCCCTAAAAGAAGGGAGGGGGGAGAGAGACGAGAGTCAATAGAAACCAAATATAAGGATTTTCTCTTTGAATCTTTTTTACCTTTATTTAACCAGGGAAGAGGCCCCACTGAGATTAAAAATGTCTTCTACAAGAGTGTCCTGGCCAAGATAGGCAGCAGCACGATGGTTACAGACAGACATACAACATGGTACGTAGTAAACACAATAAAAGCTACAAACCACAACATTGAGAAATGCAATTTAAATCAGGTCCAGGTTCACAACAACAAAGTCTGATGTGCCTGCCTCCAATTCCTGCAGCCAGGATTTAAAAGCCTCTAATGAGAGCAGCTACCCACAAGGCGATAGGCAAGATGAATAGGTCAATCTAGCTCTCTTTTTGTAATGTTGTTGCCTAGCATTGGAGGGATTGTTGTTAACGACATCATACCCTGGTGGTCCGGTCAGCGTGAAGCGTCCGATCTCCAGCAGCTCAGACACACCCTTGTGGGCCCTCAGGGTCCACATGTGAAGGCTGTTGTCATCCAGCAAGGTCACCAGCTCCAGCTGAGCATCAAGACACATACACATGGGGTCTGGTTAGGTTACACTACAACATACCAGATCCTACACCACACACACACACACAGTTGATCTGCACATTCCCTAGCATTGCCATTAGAAATGTTAAAAACATTGATTCGGCATGTAACGGTGTGGAAGTTTTACATCACGGTTATCAGTAAATTCACACTCTTTTCCATCACTCGATTGGCCTTATTCACCTAGCGGCCATCTTGGTTCTAAACGCTAGCCGTGGGCTCACCTGGAAAGGGAGGAAGTGCACCCGGGTGACCACGGCGTTCTCATCATGCAGGCCCATGAACTCCACACCTGGTGCCCCGTAGCTGAACCACGGTCAAGGAACTGGCAGGAGTATGGTGGTGGTGGTGGTGGTGGTGGTGGATCGATCATACGAAGACACACTCAACACCGGTGCATACGAGAGAATACCAAGCATGCACAATACTCGCCTCGCACATTTTACAACTCTGCTTGTGCTTCTCACAAAAGCCTGGCAGGAGTTGCAATGTTCATATTAAATTGTTTGTCTTACATATATATACACACACACACACACTAATTAGTTAACCCAAGCACTTGGTTTTATCACCAAGTCATCGTGGGCTATAGAGAGTACAAGGAGGCCTGTTGTTGAGACATAGCCTGGAGCAGCCAGTGACAGCTGGTAATGCTGCTCAGTACCACAGCCTTTGGTGTCGTTTATGTCGGAACAATCTCCTTTATTGTGTGAATGGATTATCCCACAGGAGGGAAGGCACAGGGGATATCACAACTCAGTGTGTGTCTGTGTGCAAGTGAACGGGCAGAGGGCAATTACTGGCTATGCCGCACTTTCAACAAGCATAATTATGTGAAAGGCTATGAACACACACACACACACACACACACACACACACACACACACACACACACACACACACACACACACACACACACACACACACACACACACACACACACACACACACACACACACACACACACACACCCCTTTGTGTGGGTGTGTTGGTGTATGTGAGCCTGTTGCGCAACATCGTGGGAAAACAGAATACCTTTCTCAGGTGGCTGTGTGAGCGGCACACAAGGTGTTAAGAGTCAGAGCCAGGACACTGGCAGGTTTGAACACGAATCGCATCTTCTCAAAAAAATAAATTAAATAAAAAGGTGTACCTTGCTCAAACTGTACCAACAACACACAGGCTGAGGCTGCACAACATAGGAACAGGAAAGAAATGCAAATGCACCCCCACCCCCCCCCATACACACATCCACACCCACAGAAGGATACAGTTTGATGGCTCCGGAGCGGGTCCCGATGGCCAGGAGCTGCAGAGAAGGGCTATAGCCCAGAGCACTGGGCTGGTGGGGGAACCCATGCTCCACTGTCTGAGCGAGGGAGAGACGTGTGGAAGTAGAGGGAGAGAGAGAGAGAGATGTGTGGAAGCAGAGGGAGAGAGAAGTGTGGAGGGAGAGGGAACGAGATGTGTGGAGGGAGAGAGAGGCGTGGAAGAAGAGAGTGGAAGGAGAGAGACATGTGGAAGGAGAGGGAGAAAGACGTGTGGAAGGAGAGTGGAAGAAGAGGGGGGAGAAAGAGAGAAAGAAAGAACCGAGTAGAGAGGAGGAGATGATAACAGGATATGAATGGAGATGGGAGCAGAACAGGAGAACAATGAGGAGGAGGTAGTGATGGTTAGATAAGCGGAAAACCAACACTCGCTGCAGCAGAACTTCTCAACAGAGGAAGGTTATTGATGTACATGACAAACTATGGCTGTTTCAGCAGGTTCTCAGTGGGAAACCAATAACACAAAATAGGAGCCAGAAGGAATAAGTATCGGTCTACCCAATTCTTAATTAAATGATCATCCAGAATTGAAAATGTGCCATGGCTTGATATGGTTGGATAGCAGCCAACGGCTAGCAGTTGGCCCCTGTTAGTAGCACCACCTGCCACTGGCTCATTAATATGATAACACGGTTATCCATTTCTGAGTCATCTTATCTTGCTGATTGGCAACGGATTATGATGGTGTCCAGGATATTAGTTTGGTTGTTTATAGAGGACCCAGGCCAACAAAATATTAAGGAATAAAGTCAAATTAATGAAAATAAAACATGAATAACTAAAATACATAATAGCTAAACTATCACAACACCACAGTAATTCACCCATTATCACAATTACAATCAAGCCATTTCCTAGAAAACGACTGCCCCTTTAAGTTTCGACACTAGTCAATGACATCGTAAAATATATATAGAAATAGCCTTGGAAATGTACGTTATCATAAAAGAAAATGTCAGATGCATCTTCTAGTCCTCATCATCACACTCAACCCAGGGGCTGAATACGCCGCAGGGCTCTGGCGGTCCCTCTCCTCACCTTGCTGAACTGGAAGAGGTCCTGCTTCAGCCGGTCCCTCTGGCTCTCCTGCCCGTGTCGCCTGAACCGCTTCATCCTCACCGCCACCAGAGGCCCTGGAGCCTGGGAGCGGGAGCACCACTACACCCTGCACACAGCACCAGGGAGAGGGGGAGACGAAGGGTGGGAGAGAGTTTTTTATGATGATGATGATGGAGGTAGAAAAACAAACATTTCACACAAGGGAATTTTGGATTGGTTTGGCTAGCGAGTGAAAACAATAAATGAATTGCATTTATAATATGGCTTTTCAAGGCACTCAAAGTGCTTAACAGAGTGAGTGAGTGAGTGTGTGTGTGTGAGTGAGGGGATGTCACACTTCCTCCGTGTCAAGCACTATTTGGGTAATGCAAGGTAGCAGCCAGTGTGCACCAAAACCCTCACCACACACCCAGCAAAAAGAATAATTCAAACCCGGAGGGAAGAGCGGTTTAACTCTCTACTAGTGCGTCTCAACTCCTGCTCCATGTTTCCTCTCCTCTTTAGAGCATTTCTTAAAAGGTTATAATAAACCCGGGAAGAAGGGGTCAGATGGAGGGGAGGGAGCGGAGACTAAAGGGGCTGGCCAATAAAATGCAGAGTTCAAAAGGACCACAGAGCGTGAAGGAGTTTAGAAGAAAAAAACGGTACGGAGGCGGTCATCTCCACATCAAAGTGGGAAGCCGCGACAAATCCTTGCATCTCAGGTAGATTACAATGTGGTTGTCTGTGTGGCCGATGTGTGTGCATGTGAAGATGTTGGCTAGGATGATGAGCTTGACAACTCAACTAGAATCTGGCTGAGGTGTGTGTGGTTCTTCTAAAACAACTGGGGTCAGAGGTCGATCGGGGCCCAACAAGGGTTCAGGGAGGCCATTGTGTCACACACACACACACACACACACACACACACACACACACACACACACACACACACACACACACACACACACACACACACACACACACACACACACACACACACACACACACACACACACACACACACACACTTGGGGAAGGAAAGAAAAGCGAGGGAAGGGCTTCAAAGAAGGAAAAACGGAGTTCCTTGCATTCTTGTGTGGATCAATAAACCTGGAGGAATTCCACCAAAAAATCAGCCATATTGTTAGCCGGGGGGGTGGGGGGGAGCCCCTCCCCCATGGTCATGCTTAGCTACCAAACAGAGCTGAAAAAAATAGATGAAGAAATTCACGTATCTTCTATGTTTATGAATTGAATCACAACTAAAATATTGTATCGTTTATAGTTATAATTACAATAAATGTGTTTTCCCCTTTTGTTTTAGATTTGCCTTTGTGTGTTTAAATGATTGCAATCAGTTGATTTAACTTTTTCAAATATGAAAACAATCTTATACACACACTTTACTCTGCTTGCCCCACCACCTTTCTCAGCGCACAGTGGACTGGAGTTGATCCTGAACTCAGCTCCCCTATGTACTGAATCGAGAATCTATTTGTAATTCGAATACCGAAAGATTAGCTTTACACCCCTACAAACAGGCCTTTAGAAATAGCAGCCTATGGGTGTCCCGCTCACAGAGTTGAGTGAGGAAAGGTAAAGCACCTCGTACTGGAGAGAGCCTCACCTGTTGTAAAATAAGAGCCGTGGTGACGCACGGCATAATGCAGTGTCAACCTCTGGGTTGAATCACGCAGGTCTGTAGACGTCGCCTTGCTCAACTCCAGAAGTATTCCAACAGTTCAAATACAAAAGTAGACTTCACTTGAATGTACACCCATCCTGCCAGTCACATCCTTATCACAAAATCTACAGAAATATTTCATATAGAACGTTTCATATCAGGCTTCTCTCCTCCACCTCCCTCCCTCTCCAAGTGACACAAAAGAATGTCCACGTCGAGAAAACAAACAACCAAGAAGGAAAAGTATGTCTCGGGTTTGGCTCCAATCTAAATACACCAGGGGTCTCCACAACCATATCTGGGGGGGGGGGGGGGGGGGGGGGGGGGGGGGGGGGGGGTTAAATAATAATAATCATGGTCAACAGCCAGACCTACAGTCTATAAGTCACAAGTCTGTGACACAATCCAGCACAATGACTCAGTTTTTCCCCCCCCAAACAATGGCAGCCCGGTTGGTCTGGGCCAACAGGAGACATGGTTCTGCTATTAGTCCTGTATCAGTTGGTCCCTTCCGCCTCTTGCTCACCCGGCGGACTTTGGTTCCTCGTCCACACACCCTTCCCAAATACACTTCCTCACACACAAAAAGAGGAATATCAAAATGCTATGTCGATTGCTGTTGTTTGACCACATTACGACGGTAGTTCTGGGTCAACTGTGGGTTTGTCAAACCCCAAAATATGTTGGGAATGGTATACAGAGCTTTTAACATTGACCTGGTTAAAATGGCACCACTGATTATTTGAGGCCAAGAAGCTAGCTTCATCGCACAATGCAGGTTTCCAGTGCAAGATTTAAGTTCCCCCCTGCACTGACGGCGTCTTTGTGGTCAACTCTGTGGTGTCGTGGTGGTCAACTTACGTGACTATATGTAGGTAAGTAGTCACCTTCCGGTGAGACTGTTGGTGATGTGCACACTGGAATGACGGATGCCAAGATGCAAACAGTGAATGGATGTGCACATCAAAATGCAAAGATACAATATTTACCTCACAAGAAAATAATAGTTTGGAGACGATCGCGAGCATTAGCAAAAGTTAACAATACGTCAACCATGGTAGTTCACAGAAAATAGCTAACCATAAGGTCTCTATATTGCTGCCTCTAGAGCCTTGAATAAACTGTGTGCAGAGTCAAGGAGCTCGAAGCTATTGGCAACAATGGAAAGACACACACACACACACACACACACACACACACACACACACACACACACACACACACACACACACACACACACACACACACACACACACACACACACACACACACACACACACACACACACACACACACACACACACACACACACACACCTTTTAATAAGTCACCAGAGACCCACAGTGTATTATCTCCCTGCATTTCAAGGAGATTAATTGTGGGCTTTCGTATCACTTGACAGACATTCGGGGTGAAGCTCAACAGGTCTTTCAATGTACTTAGCAAAGGATCTACCCGCTAGTTAACAGTGGTTGTGTTCTGTATACCATGGGACTGTGTTCCCAGTCCCAGAGTACATCACAATTAGTGTGACCCAGAGTAATATTTACCACCGTCAGCTGTGTTACAACTGACAGCACCAAGCCACCCACTCCAGCATCACCTCCTATTACTGCTGTTCCGCTGCAGAGGGTTGTTTGGATAAGTGAGGCAGACTTGTAGTCTATATTAAGAACATGAGAATAGTGTTACCAATATATGCATGACATCCCATTTTGTAAGTTACAAGGTTTTGGATTTTGAAAAAAAGCTGTCTGCTAAACGACTCAATGTCAATGTACATTAACATGGTATCATACTTCAAACAGGAAAACTAAATCCACGAGTAATGACATGTGTGGAGGTCTTGTGGGTGGTGGACTAATGTCACCTTGGTCTGACTGAATGAGCAGTACTCATCAGCTGGCCAGACATAATTTCAACAATTTACACATCTGTTGGCCCAGTGGTTACAAAATACACTGTTACACAGCAAAACATTTCTCACAGGAAAGTGATCAACATCTCAAGAGTTATGTTTGAGTCATGTTCAAAAAGCGAGTTAGCATTTGCACTTTGTTTCAAACAACACATTTCAGTGGTTAAAAGCTTGCAGGAGCTCCGAAAACAAGCCATTGGCTGTGTTACCATCCAATGGAATATTTAGGTCACCCGTATTACAGGCTGGGTAAAAGAAAAAGGAAGACCTGTTAAAGATTAACATTAAACAACAAGATAGGTTGGGCTGGCCATCGTGGCCCACAGTATTTATTCACTGCACGTTTGCTCGTAGCGTCTGTCGGCCAGCAATAATGTCACCAACAAGACTATGGTTAAGTAAGTGTTTTGTTGTGTTGTGGCCTCCTTCTCAACCTAAACGTCCAGAGACCAAATCACTCTCAGCTTCAGGTGGACCTTGCCCAACACACAATCCTACAGAGAGTATCGGTTTTTCTTTTCCTGGAATATCGGATGACCAAATAAGAGCAACGACCCTAGTGTGGGAAACGAGGTAGTGTGACAATTTATTCTTGTGTGAGCCAAGATCCCTACATGCTTATTGAACCAATGTCAAACGTCTTTATCTGAGGCAGAGATATTCACGTGTGATGTCGGCCTCATACAAAAGCCGTTATCATATGCGAGCTCAAATAGAAATCACTTAAACACATTTAATCACTATTCCTTTCTCGCCTTCCAACCGTGTTCGTTTCCCAATTAGTTTTTTCCTGTGAAAACGGTTCTGCCTCTGGCGAATCACAATCATGATGATTTCCATTCTTCCACAATCCAGGATGATGTCATCTGACTCCCAGCATATCAACTGATCCATCCGAGGTGAGAAAGCACTTTAATGAAAAAGAAGAGACAAAATACGCACTGGCCATGATGAACATGCCTGCACAAGGAGGAGGAAACGCATGCTGCTTAGCTGAGAGGGGCTATTCGGTCTCTAAAACAGCATAGTTAGCATACTCCCCCTGACTGTCAGAATGTGTTGCTGGAAAATGCCTGGCATCCAAAATATTGTCATTGTGGCATTACACAACAGGCAGCTATGTCAGCACTTGCCAAACTCAAGGAAAATAGTCTGAATTATAGTCGGCCCCTCCTTTAACAAGCGCTGGCTTCGGTGTTCATCAGAAACCAGCCTTCCTGCGACTCATGTCAAAAAATGTAATGGTGCCAAATAAAATAAAAAAAATAGAAAGAACCTATTGGTCACATGAACATGGAAGAACCTGTTATACATCTTAATTTGATACTACCGCCTAGGGCTGGGGCCATAACCTGGTGCACACTTTACCAGATCCTTCATACATTATGAATATCTAGTTTGTGATATTGATATTCCCTACGATAGTTATGACAGAACGGCTTCGATGTCATATTGCCCTGAATCCCGAGAGTAGCTTGTGAACCCAATCATGAAAGATGCGATGCCATACTCAAAGGTGATCATATCCGTCTTACTAACAATTTCATAACATTCCTTGATGCACGGGATTACAAAAATACATTGACACCTAAGTGACTCACGCAGCTTGCCGTATACGCTGGCTATTCTTGGCAAGCAAGCCCAGTGCCCACTGCCCGCTCTGGACATCAGATGATGGTTGAGTGGTCATATCAGTGCACTCTGGAAACAGTTTCAGAGGGGATTTTGGAGTGTGACGTTGATACTGGATACCCTGTCATGTGGCTCTTTAACTGTAATGTTGTGCATTTCAGACAACAGTAACCACACACAACCTGCCAGATCTTTTTTCCTGCTACAAGAACGCAACCACAGATAGTGAGGGAGGTGCCCTTGTCTTTGCCTATGGGAGGGCAATAGTACGGTGGCCCTGAACTGCAAAACACAACAGCAAATCAGAAAACACAACAGCAAATCGCAAAGTGGCCCTGAAGTGCAAAACACAACAGCAAATCGCAAAACACAACAGCAAATCACAAAACACAACAGCATTAGAGAGACTCAACCCGGAAAAGGTAGGTACTTATTGGACAATGATGCCTCGTCCTGATTGGATGTACTGTCTGTCAGTCTGCAACTAACAGATGTAGTTGCTTTCGCAGTGTTTTCACTCAGAAAAAGTACTCTAGCATAAAGTGTCTATGGTCTAGTTAGTTTTGAAGTTAAGAGCTGGAACAAAACAAACAATATGTAAGTTAAGTTAAGTTTAATGTTAGAATATTTAGCTGCGAACCGGAAGTTAACTTCAGCGTCGTCTATCTACAGTATTTTAGTTCCGGTTCAAATTCAAAGAAAATGGAACCAAACATCGATTTGAGGAGTGAAGTAATTAAAGATTATCTCGATCAAGGCTATACATATGCATTAATACTTGATATGCTATCAACTTTGCACAACATTAAGATGAGTTTGCGCACACTGAAAGCACCGCGAAAGCAACTACATTTGTTAGTTGCAGACTGAGAGACAGTACATCCAATCAGGACGAGGCATCATTGCCCAATTCGTACCTACCTCTTAAAAAAATGTTTACCTACCTTTTCCGGTTTGAGTCTCTCTAATGCTGTTGTGTTTTGTGATTTGCACTTCAGGGCCACCGTACTAGCTATAGAGAGATGCACCCTCCTGCACTGTCCCTTAACACAACAGAAACAAGCTCTTGTCAATGAAGGGTGGGGCTGACAGGATGCCCCACGACCCCCCCCCCCCGCACTTTAAAAAATGACACCCCCACCCACCCACCCACCCACCACCTCTTTCCTGTAATCAGAACTAGGGACAGAGTGAGATATGGGAGAGAGGATTAGGGTGGGTGTTTGTCATGAGCCAACACTGACCGACCGTTATTTCATATAGGAGTCATTGACATTATCTTACTGACTAGCCTGCAATAACTGCTCATAAAATACAGCACTGACAACAATCTCTCTTTGTCTTTGCAATAAATAAATATGACCAATAACATTTAAACAATGAATGAAAACTTTTCATTCAAGAGCCATTATAGTAGGTCCTTGTTGGCCTGTATTTTGTTGCTGCTGTAGTAAGTGTGAAATCTACTTTCTGCACCATTTCATTACTAAACATCCACATTGTTATAATGCCAAAGAGGAAACGCATTACACAAATTTCATCATGGAACGCTGGCCAACAGGCATTTCATTGTTATTTAAAAACAGATAAACACCTCTCAGACACACCAACCTGGGCAAGGTAGGATTTGTGTATACAAAAACAAAGAAAAACAGTAATATACGTGGCTTGGGAATGAAAAACAGAAATCCAATCCATTAAACAGCAAGTCAGTGTTTACAAAGTGGAGTCCCACCTTATCATAACTTCCAAACCGAATAATATACATTCGGAGTCATCATTTTCATATTCTCAGGTGTTGTCTTAGACCTTAGCCCACACCTGGGAGCAGTGCCTGTTTTGCCTTCATAATAGTTTCAGGTAGACCATGCAGGTAGAAACGCTTTGAGAACAAAGGGGTTTTGTTGGGCGAGCCTTGGCTTGGTGCAGGTAGGAGCTCACACGAAACACAGTCCTTCACCAGTAACCTGCTTACACTACGAGAGCCTTTGTTATGTTGATGCATCAGGTGGCAGAACTGCACACGTTCCGATTCATTCAACTTACAAACATTTTAGTTTTGAGTTTCTAACATGGGGTATTTGCACTGGTCATGACAGCTCGTTTAGCTGTGCTGTCAACGAGTAGCAGCAGGTACCCACGGACATGTTGGACTAAGCTCTGTGGCATGGCTCTGTAACGCTTCATCGCATATCAAGTAGGGGGGCTAGGTGCGACTGCTGTCATTTGGTTCTAAATTCCCTCTCAAACTTGAGAAACCGGTATAACCATATTGACTGCAACACAAGACCCACGCTCCCACCCCAAACAGACAATTACTCATGGATGAAACCAGACAGTTGACTGACTCAAAAGCCTTGCACTACAAACGAGGCGGAGACACACCTTGACAAAAATGTGGCGTCCCTTATCAAAGTTGCACGAGTATATTATTAGTTTTTTCGGTGATAAACATTGACACGTACTAAAATAATTAACACGCTTTGATGTAAGTGGAGCGTGTGGATGTTTTTTTCCCCCAAGTTATATACACTATTAACCGTTTCTGTGTCGTTTTCCAGCCCTGAACGCAGGGTGAATTCACCTCAAGTGTCAATGAATGGACCGTGCATGTTTTGCCCAACCTTAGCCATGTAGACAAGCTAAAGCTAATTAACGTTTGCCTGTTTTGAGTTGTGAGTTGATTGACACTAGCTGGGCTAGCTAACGTCTAGCTAATAGTACCGTCTATCTAGAGAGCACGTTAACCCACTGGGTCGGATCTTGTTGTGGTCATACGCGGTGGTTCCGGACCATACGGCTGGACGTACTGTTGGTGACCGGCTCGCCTGAAGACACCTGTGGGCGACGTTCCTCCGCACCGTGAAGGTGTAATGACAGGGCCCTCCTTCTCAAACTCACCTGACTCGAATCGCTCGTCTCTCAGCCAATGTCCAACGTTTAGAGTCGCTGGTTACAATCCCCACGGTTGATGCTCAATGTTTGGTAGGCTTGCAAAGCTCTGCTTGTCCAAACCGGAGAGGAAATTGCTTGAGTAGGAAATAACCGCGCTGTACTGTATCTGCCCGCAATAGTTTCACAATAAATATATAGTTTCTTTGCCGGTTTAAAACTTCTGTACGGATCCTAACCTTTCTGTTTGTTCCACTGCGGCAGCCTCGATGTTTCCTGATCAGCGCGTCCAGGGCTAGGCTAAACTTGACTGTCTTGCTAACTCCTCCCTTAAGCCCCACCCCCTTCCTCTGAGTAGAACTACATTTCCCATCAACCAGTGGCTTCGTGTACAAGATAAGTGTGTGTGCGGAAAAGAAAACACTGAGATACTAAAATAGCCATAGACAATCCGTATATAGACCTATATCCTAAATTATTGTATTGTTACATATTAAATAATATCAGATAAGATTAGCCAAATATACTTCATGTTAACGTGGAACTCATGCAAGTCGATCATTACTGGGTTTAATACAAAATAATTACATAATTTACTTTATAAAGGAAATCAACCATCCAACTGGAAACCAAATTCTGACACAATTTATTTATTAACTGTTTTTGAAAAACATTTCAATGATCACTTCACACATGAATACTGCTACCAGTTCAAACAGCTACGACCACTCTACGAAACCATTATATTGCCCATAATCAAAGGAAAACTAATCCTATCAAATCAATAATCCAATCATCCGAAGGAATGCTCCTCTTTGTTAAGAAATAGTGAAAGGGAGCCTGTTTCATTTCAGGACAGGCTCAGAACACGGGCTCCCGCCGAAGGAGCAGTGACGTAGAAAGTTGGGGTTCCACTGTACCGTTCCTGTTGAGCAATAAAAAAAAAAACATACATTTATAGTGTGTGTATCACAAACAAAAGATTAAATCAAATTAAAAAAAACTGCACGTTGTTACTTATGTCCACTACTAGTTTGTATTCATTATAACCAAACCCTAATCTAACATCAGTCTTTCCACACTTAGTGAACGCATGCTCAACTCACCCCATCCTGCTTGAGGCTTTCAACAAGAGGAAGGAGATACAGCACAACAAATCCTTTCCTTCGCACACTTCCTTTACTATGGCTTCCTCCTTACTAAATATACCCCTCGTCCCATCCCAAGTAAAGGGGAAATGTGTGTGATTGTGTGTGTGTGCACTGTTAAATGATGTTAAATTGTTGAGTAATTATACATATTCTGCCTTCTATCATTCACCAATGCTGAATAATAGGTAGACTACAAAAAGAGTAAAACTTTTATGAAGGCAGATGGAAATGTTCACAAAGTTAATCATTTTTATGTCATCTATCTTTGTTAAGAAATGACCTTTAGTCAAATCCTGGGGTTAAAAGATTAACGGACGACTGTTAGCAATCCTCTATGAAGATGCCGGTGTGCTCTTGTAGTATCAAAGTCTTCCTGCAACAAATCAGCCCTTAACCAAACGAAGAGATTTGCAGTTGAGAATGTCCTTTGGGTCAGGGGTCACCAAATCGACCTTGAACCCTTCAGCCAGGGACAACGACAGCAGTTCCTCCACAAAACCCTGCATATCTTGAATCTCCTGCTGGCTGTGTCGCGTGTCTATGATGTCATCAGGCGGAACCTGTTCAACCTCCGGCAGGAAAACGGTGAGTGCGCGGTAGCGCTGCTTGTTGTACTGGTCCTGCGGCAGTTCCTCAGGCCTGGGAACCCATTCCAGTTTCAGCCGATTTTGGCCAGGGTTTGATGGATGCAGGGAGCTGAAACCCTGGGACGTCCGGTAGGAAAAGCGCTCGCAAAGCATCCCCACAAAGGCCCTCCAGGTGCAAAAGAGGTTTGCGGTGAAGACGCGCACAGAGCATGTGCGGAGCTCATAGTTCTCTGGCCCTCTGCGTAAGTTAAAGTGCAGTACACGCACCTGCAAAAAGATGGCAAAACACACTGACAAGACCATCTGGAGAGCGTACACAAACAGAAGAACTGGTCCTACGATGTCGTTCAACACACACACACACAAACAAACTCTCTCATTTCATATGGGCTCAAGTGTTACACACGTACACACACACACACACACACACACACACACACACACACACACACACACACACACACACACACACACACACACCTTGCAGTCAACATCCACCATCAGCATAGCTCCTAGGGGCCCCCCTCGAAGGCTGAGAGGCGCAGACGCCTCGCAGCGTGCAATTTCCTCCAGCAGGGGGCGTATCTGAAAGAAATCGGCCTCTCGACGTAGAAGCGGCAGCTCAGAATACACGTCCGGCAGATCCAGGGAGCTGGACCGCAGATAATTGAGAATGTGCCGGAACACTTTCCCATCGCGGTCGATGAAAACGTTTCCCCGCCGGTCCCTCAGCGGGGGGATCTGACCGCTGAACATGGCCCCGAGCATCGAGTCGCGGCAGCGGGTTAGCGTGTCCAAAGTCGTGGTGTAAAGTTCCCCGCCGACGTTGAGCGACACTGGGTCGCGCAAAGAGTCACTGTTGCTCTCCGTCGAGTTAAGGTTCAGCATCTCGGTGCAAGGGTCACAGACCTTAGTGTCACGTCTTTTACGATCCCGGGTCACAGACCTTAGTGTCACGTCTTTTACGATCCCGGGTCACAGACCTTACAGTGTCACGTCTTTTACGATCCCGGGTCACAGACCTTACAGTGTCACGTCTTTTACGATCCCGGGTCACTTCCTTCAACCCTGGTGGGGTTTCGAGCTGTGTTCTTCTTCTTGGTTGCTACTACAGCTGTAATGAGAAGGAGGTCCTGGCGAGGGAGGTGGGAACTCAGTCGCAAGTTTCAAGTCTCAACTTCTTTTGTTTCTTTTGGCAGATTTTCTCTCTTTGAGCCAAAGAAGTAATGGAGAACCAGTAGCTTGAGCTACAAAAGAAGCTTGGAGTTCTGCCAAGTCTATGTCTGTGTGAAGTCTAACACAAAATATGATTACAACTAAAATATAGAATTCTTACATTCGCTGCTTTCAATTAAGTAATGAAAATAAACATATTTTCAGATGATCTTCATCCCCGGCATGATCAACTTATTACAGCTTACTAATGTCTGTTGATGTTTCTCCCATAGCCTTGTGGATGGGGTCTGTGTTGCTAGCCAACAGCAGGCCAGTTGCATAACGCCCGTCGTGTAAGTAGCCTTGGAGAAAAGGGATCGAGGGGCAGTGTGACCCGACTAGCATGCTAATAGCCAGACACTTCTGCCTCAGTCTCTATGGCACTCACTCTTATTCACTGCTCGTACCCCCCCACCACCACTCACATTCTGGGGCTGTCCGGGCAAGACACGGGGGACTGGGCAATTCATCTGTAATGTCCCCCTCCTTAAAGTGACAGTAACACTGGAAAGTGTCTTTAAGACAAAGCCTAACTCGTCTACTTAATGAAGTCATTATTTCAAAATACAGAAAACAAACCAAAAAAACAATAAATAATTAAATACAGCAATAAGATTCTCCATTTCATTTAATGAATCATTGGGGTTCACGTTTGCCATAAAGGAAAGTCAACAGTAGTGGATAAGCCCTCAAATAGTAATGTGCCCTGTGTGTGTGTGTGTGTGTGTGTGTGTGTGTGTGTGTGTGTGTGTGTGTGTGTGTGTGTGTGTGTGTGTGTGTGTGTGTGTGTGTGTGTGTGTGTGTGTGTGTGTGTGTGTTTAACCTGACCTGAATGTGCAGTATCGCCCTATCAACGACGTGGGCCTGCAGTAAAGTTACAGTGCATCCCCCGAAGCCCCCTCCTGTCATTCTGCTGCCAAACACCCCTTTCACCTCCATGGCAGCCGACACCAGCTCATCCAGCTCTCTGCAGCTCACCTCATAAAGGTCCCTGGCAGGACAGAAACAAAGAAACGCCAAACCTTTATTGCAAATGTACATTTCCAAGTAAAATCTAAATACAACATGTTAACATTTGGGTTCATCGAAATCGAAAGGCCCAGATATACTTCAAATGAAATAGATATTGGAGTGTTCTCAAAAGCTGTCGACTGCGCTGATTTCGAGAGGGTACAATATAGTCCATGCGTTCTGTGGGTTGTTTGTTTAATGACGGACAACGGATAGAATCGTATTGTTGACCAACTGCAGGCAGCGTTCTATGGTGGTGGGGGGTGGGGTGGGGAGGGGGTTCGTCAGCTGAGTACACTGCAGCAATCACAGCCCAATTCTTCGCTTCAATTTGGTCACAAACCGGCAATCAAATTGCCAACACGGCAATTTCAATTTCGTTTTAAGTATACCTGGGCCTTAACCATCACCTGAGTGAGTTGTGGCTCTTCACCATAAGTTGTTGTTGCTCTTAACCATCACCTGAGTGAGTTGTGACTCTCCACCATCAGTTTGCCAAATTCTTCGTATAAGCCCCTCTTGAGAACTTCAGCCCCTTGGACAGTCCTCTGGATCTCCTGGATCACGTGGCGAGCTCTGCTATAGGTCACCTGGTCCATGCGGCTCCTGGCATCTAACACAACATAGGAGGTGAATGAATGCAACATGAACATCTTTGTGGTTTTAGACATTCGTCCTCACCCTCCAGGTCTTTAAGGGTAGCGTCCCGGAGACTACGCTTGCCCAGGATGGCAGCGGCTTCCATGCATTGTTTGCGTCTGGTTGGATACTCGCTGCCGGTCAGGGAGTGTTTGACGTTGGAGTTGGTGATGAGGATGACCACACTCGGGTCCGACAGCGGAACCAGGGTGGCCTCCATGGACCTGAAAGAATGAGTAAAAAAAAAGAAAAAAGAAGGAACTCATTTTCTGTACGATGTGGGGCAATCAGGAACTCTCTACCTCAAAAGGTACTCTCGCACCAGGTCTGTATTCATTTAAAAACAGATTGGAAAATGCTTGGGACAGCCTAGCTGTAAATGTATACATTTAGATTGACCCAATGAACACGCATTTCTATGTGTTACTTAAATTTTTATATTTAGTATTTTGAATCTGGTGTAGTGTAGAACCTGTACTCGGAATGAAATAAACAGAAATATAACCACTAACCGCAATACAGTTAACTTGCATGAAACTACCTGCAGTCAATCAGCAACGCGTGAGCCTCCCGGCCCAGCACAGACACGAGCTGGTCCATGATGCCACAGGGGACACCAGCGTGCGAGTGCTCGGCCTGCTGACAAGCTACTGCCTTCGCCACCATGTCTCCGTCGTCTGTGGACATAAGGAGCATGACGATCAGGGCTAATGTTGGCTATAGGGGGGTTTCAGTTTAATTTGGAAAATATACAACCAACGGCTCGGAAGGTTTGTATACAGTACAACATGGTGGTGTAACCCTAAGTTAGCAAAATAGTGATGTTCAGCATCGGCACAATGCATGATGTAGGAGTTGATTACAAGACATTCTGTGGAAATATTTTCAGACATGGTCCAAAGTTACATCTGCAAACAGCCAATGGCTTATACATTTGACCATTCGGAAGGTTACATTTATGGCTGCATATTAAAACAATTGCTTGGCCAGTAGATTATTCCACTTTTGCAGGTAAAATGATACAATTTTAGACCCTATTTCCTACTCTGTTGTGACTGACCTGGCTGGAGCTGCTGGAGGAAGGTGTACACGGCCACTTCCAGAGAGGCGGAGCTGGACAAACCTCCTCCCAGCGGCACGGTGCTGGCAATCACAGCCTTGAACCCCGGCAGAGGTGAGGCTGGAGGCCGGGAGACAATGACAAACACAGTGATAGCATTCCTCCATGCATCATAGCATTCACACAGCTGCAAGTATAGGGATATGTTTTTAATATTATTTCCATGAGGGGTTGAGTTCCACCTCAACTTTACCCCCAAACCCCCTATCTGTACCCCTACCCAATACATACAATTACAACAATTTAAAATGCCCCAACACAAGCATGCATTGTCGTACTCTGGTTATTCACATTCACATTCCATTAAAGTTACATTTCCGTTAAAGTTGTAAATGTTCAACCATAGATAGAGGGACCATTAATCGACTGTTTACCCCTGTAATGTTGCACAACACCCTTGACGTAGTTAGCCCATCCTGGTTGCCCTGGAGACAGCGGTGAGCCGTCATTGGGCAAGTAGAAATCGACTCTCCTGGGCTCCTTAACATCCTTATTTGCCGTTACTACTGTGACGGCTTGGCTAGGGTCTCGGCTTCCCACAACAACCGTCACCAGGGCAAGGGCCTTCATCAAATAGACAAATAATAGTGTATAAATAAATGTATTTCATGCATGCACGTCATATTCTGAATGGATGGTTAACTGCTTCACTTATGAATGGACAGACGGTGTAATAAATGTGGATGGTTAACGTTACCATTGGTAGTACGAATCCATCATTATAGTCGGTGTGCTCGCCAATCAGATTGACTCTGCCGGGGGCACACACCACCACCTCGGGACTAGAGCCAAAGTTCTGCTCGTACAGTTGACGGGCCTCATTCACAACATCACAAACAGCTGGAACCGGACTGGCCATTGATGAAACGTGGTTCAAATTCCCCAGACGGTGTGAAAACTATAACATTACTCAGAGCCGAGGGAAGAGGACGTTCCAAAGTCTAGTCTAAGCTACTAAAAGTGTGTGTACTCAAAATGTTGTTTTGAGCATGTGATTCACCACACTTCCTGCTTTAGAAATAACGTTACCGTGGCTGTAACGTTAGAGGCTATGATTGGTAGAAGGATTGCATCATTATTTCAGCGTTATGTATCTGAATTATATATTTGTATTTGTAAATATAAAGCATTTCTGCACAATTAAAATATGTTCATGCTCATCCGGCATCAAACCCAGCGTTTTCTTCCACTTGGACTCCTGTATTACCTCATTATTTACCTATTTCACACATATTACGGCAGGAAGGGGGATTAGCTCAAATGGTAGAGCGCTCGCTTAGCATGCGAGAGGTAGCGGGATCGATGCCCGCATCCTCCAATTTCTTTTGTTTTTTTACTATCATTAAATAAAAGATTAAATCTTTTTTTTTCACGCGTCTCGTCATATCTGTTCAATATACGACAATTTACTCGTGATTTTTTCATAGCTTAAGTTAGATACACAACGATAAAAAGAGGTGAACGATCACTCAATTATGTATATTATGTCTCCCTCTGCTGTTTTTGTCGCGCAATTGAAAGGTGTATTTTAATTTAAAATTAAAACTCGATGCTGGTACTTCTTGTGATTGTACTGTAACTGCATTTATTACAACAACCATTACATGAAAGCATAAAGAGACAAACGAAATGGGATTGTGGTATGTTCAGTGGCCAACGACCTCTGGGATGACTTCATTAACCGACATGCTTTGCGGGTGGTACTGATCACTCACTGGTTCATATCGTTGCCGTTTCCTGTTTCTCTTTCAACCGTCAGGAACAAAACCTAAACAAAAAATCATCGATTGTTGAAAATCATGGAAATGCAATCGTCGTCTTAAAGTTTGTGCTTTTCATTTGATTTAATGAGTCGATATTTGCACCACGCTCACTATTGAACGAAATAATGTGAAGCAGTAAAAAAACAAAACAGAAACTGCTTAGATCTGCATGGTTGGATCAATGTTGTTGACCAACAACTCATTTCAGCTTGCTCGTGCGTCTCAGGGTTTACTGTCTTGTAGTCACGATGCTGTGTATTGGATTAGGGCAATTGACTCAAGAAGCTTTTCTTTATCTAATATTTTGTGTGTGTGTGTGTGTGTGTGTGTGTGTGTGTGTGTGTGTGTGTGTGTGTGTGTGTGTGTGTGTGTGTGTGTGTGTGTGTGTGTGTGTTGCTATAAACCATAGCCTTTGGTGTTCTTAGGGTCAATAGGAGTATCATCCTTGTTATCAATTATCACGACTTGCATGATTGTCATTTCGTTTTTACAATTGTACACACGTTGAAGCTGCAGTTTAATGTATGGACCTGTTTTTCAATCAACAAGCAAGTAATCGTGCTATTCAGCTCCACAGTTAGTTACTTACCACCAATGATTATCATGCAGTACTAGTGAACTTCCTGAAGCCATTTTATACCATTTCCCTCTAACGCTATGTAGCATTTTAGCTTCCCCTGCAAACATATATTTTGTGTCATTGTTCTGGCCTTTTCCTCTATGATCATCTTGTAGCGATGTACATGCAAGGATGCAAGAAAGAGATGTTTAAGTGAAGGATAAGGCACAAGGACTGACCAGCAAGGACTACTCTCATTTAGAAAGGTGAAATCTCAATAGGCTATGTATGTGCTGGGTTTTCGCAATACATTACATTATGTCATTTTGCCCACACTTTTCTCCACAAAGGCTTACAAGTGAAATCTGAGAACAACCATACCAAACAACCAAACATGTATCATGATTCAGTGATTATATGTATATATATATATATATATACATATACATATATATATATATATATATATATATATATATATATATATATATATATATATATATACAATACAGTGGTTATATATATCACTACGTAATACATGCTAGACTGCGAGTTCCAATTAGTTTCCGTCATTCAGCAAATCGTCTTTTAAAACAAATAGCTATATAATACAGTAGCTATACATACATACACACATATATATATATATATATATATACAATACAGTGGTTATATATATCACTACGTAATACATGCTAGACTGCGAGTTCCAATTAGTTTCCGTCATTCAGCAAATCGTCTTTTAAAACAAATAGCTATATAATACAGTAGCTATACATACATACACACATATATATATATATATAGCTCAGACGATTCTCACGTATCATCTCACGACCTCCTGCTCCAGAGCCACGGCCCAATGGAGGACTTCAGGCGGACATTCGTGCGTGTGTGTGAGGAGGCGGGTGTGGAGCCCCAGGAGTCTGTCCTGGCCCGGCTCCTTCAGGAGAGACGAGGCGGTGGCTCCGGCGGGGGGGTACGGCTGGACCTGAGCGGGCAGAGCCTCTCGGCGGACACATGCTGCGCGCTGGGCCGGGTGTTCCAGAACGACAGCGTGTTCACCGAGGTCTCGCTCAGCGACTGCATGCTCAGCGAGGAAGGTGAGCTTTGCATAGTAATGTACACACACACACACACACACACACACTTTTTTCTTTTTCTGTACTGTGTGTTAAAAATGTGCGTCTCAACTCTGTCAGTCCACAGTATGCTTGTCTTATGTATCTAATGTTGTATTTTGTATTGTATCATTTGTGGAGTTTTCCTACCTACCTAACTACCTACCTATCTACCTACCTAGTAATATAGTGCATGTGGATCCCTGCGCATGTGACTTCAACTTAGCGCAGATATAGCAGTGTGTGTATTATAACTTTAACTACAAAAGCACAACACCCATTTTTGTTGGGTTTATTATTGTATATGTACAATCGTATGTAACATTTGTATCTCAAGGTTAAGCTCTTGTTTCACTGGTCTCTTCTCACCCTAAGGTGCTAAGGGTCTACTGAGTGGATTCTTCACCAATACCACTATTAAAGTATTGGATCTGAAGGTAAGGGCACACATACATACCAGATCGTTCAAAGATATAATAATAATAATAATAATAATAATAATGGTACAGTAGGTGTGAATATATAATATATGTGTTGTCTCAGGGGAATAACCTGAGGTCAGCTGGTGCTGAGGCCTTGGGGAAGTTATTGGCACGAAACAAGACCATCCGAAGGTAAGAGGATAAACCCAAATAAATCCTTCTTGTCTGAATAACCAATCTATGACAGAACTGTATTGGAACAGTAAAGGAGGGTTTCACATCTCGCTAAATGTCATCGTTTAACAACAGGTTTCTTGGTTATTCTTAAATTTTTAATCAACATGTACCAAGATGGCGGGCTCAAACGTATTTTATGGAACTTGAGATCAGAGGATTGGAACCCTCCTAGAGCTACATCTACTCCAATGTTGCTACATCTGTTCTGTGTGTGGCGTTGCAGGCTGGTCCTGGAGTGGAACGCCCTGGGCATGTGGGACGAAGCCTTCTCCCTGTTCTGCGAGGGCCTGTCCGCCAATGGAACTCTGACCCAGCTGGACCTCCGCAACAACCAGATCACCCACCAGGGGGCCTCGGAGCTGGCGATGGTGCTGAAGAGGAACAGCACCCTGGAAGTGTTAGGTGAACCAGAGGCTGTAGATAACACCTTTTGAAAAAATGTCAAGAAGGACCTTCTTGAAGAAACACTCCTGCCCTGCCACAAAGTGTGGTACCCATAAGCCCATGGGCACTACACTGTGTGGCAGCCCACTGCTCCTAGCAGGTTAGGATAGGTTAAATGCAGATAATGAATTCCACCCCTACCCTCTATCTGTCTATCTATCTGTCCTTCTAGATCTCCGGTGGAACAACATGGGCCTGCTGGGGGGCCGGTCCCTCCTGGAGGCTTTGCAGCAGAACCAGACCCTGGTGCAGCTGGAGATGGCAGGAAACAACGTACCCAGCGACACGCTCAAAGCCCTCGGTACTGAAGCTTACACGCACACACACGCACATTCACACACGCACATGACAATACACACATTCACACACGCGCACGATACAGACAGGTGTGTTTGTGTGGAATCAATGATGCCGGGGGTTCATGCGGCAGGACTTTGGTTTTGTGGTTTTGGTTGTTCTTCTATATTTACATCTTTATGTTCTTCCATCATAGCCTCAGTCCTGCGCTGTCACATCCTAACCATCTCTCCTCACACTCTCCATCCCTGTTGTCTCACCCTCCCCCCCACCCCACCCAGAGCAGACCACGGGACACAACTCAGACAAGAGGTCGCTGCTCACAGAGAGCCACAGCAGAAGCAAGGTGCTCAGCAAGGAGATCAACATCCTGAAGCAGGAGAAGGGGCGGCAGGTGAAGCCTTAGCCAACAGATGCATTTGAAAGATCGAATAGAGGATATACTTGACTGACGTTTTTTTCCTTTTTTGCAATATTTATCAATTGGTTCCCTCGGCCGCTGCAACGGCCGGAGGACAAAGCACGGAAACAGATGTATTCCGCGAATCTAAACAATCTCCCTGACAGAAGATTCACTTGGTTGCAATCTGTAACCACACCGCTAGATGCCACTAAATCCTTCACATGCAGCTCTAATGTTCATGCTGCTGTCTTTCAGTATCTGAGCCTGATGGAGACGATCGACCGTCAGAGAGACGAGATGGGGCGCTCCAACAGGTGAGTGGGAGAAAAGGTTTCATGTTCGTTTTGGGGTACTCTGGGATCCAGCATGTCTACTATGTTATAGCAGAACTTCTGCCAATTATACGCTAAGAGTGCCCCGCTTCGAGCAACATTATTGGTCGAAACAAATATGATGCGAAGAAAGGTAACGTGTGGTGAGCTGATATGTCATGCGTTGTCACACCGCTGTCTGTCCGTCAGGTCTACCTCCGTACACGTCAGCAAACTGCAAGAAGCTCTGGATGAGAGGAAGTCCACTGTCATCGCAATCACAGCCAAGTAGGTCGTCAGCTCTTCCTCCTCTTCTCTCGGCCAATGAGAAGTCAGCAAGACCCTCAGGGTTCATTGTTGGTACCATAGACATATATACATTGACGCCGCATTGATTGCTTTGATCCGTTGCTGCGATACGTCAATGTCCACGCCATATTTGAGAGGCGATACATTGAAATCGATTGAGAAATGTTAACGTCATAGTGTTTTTTAAACCAGAAAAACGACAGCGCCCCAGTTTACTTGTTTTTGTTTACAGGCGTTTTTTTCTCTCCAATGTATATATGTTTATGATTGGTGTATCTTTGGAGGATGACATCACCTCACACATGTGGTGTAATTGTGTGAGTGAAACTGACCTGTGTGTGTGTGTGTGTGTGTGTGTGTGTGTGTGTGTGTGTGTGTGTGTGTGTGTGTGTGTGTGTGTGTGTGTGTGTGTGTGTGTGTGCAGGTTGCAGATGGTGGAGGCTGCCCTGGCGCTGTCGGAGCAGAAGAAGCAGGACCTGGGGGAGCTGCTGACTCGTGTCCGGGCGGAGAAGGAGGAGCAGTGGGAGCGGCAGGCCAGGGAGAGGAAGAAGGAACAAGAGGTAACCATTGTTACCAATATCAATACAAACAAAAAGTTAAGCTTCTCTTGACAAAGCAAGCCAATGTAAAACTCATGATGGGTATAACTGCCTTCATTTATAGACTTAATGATTATGGATACACACAAAAATGAATTCTGACATCATCATGGATTAATCAACAAAGAAATGAATTGTGGTAAATACAAATCATCAACAAATGTTGGTTTAGGTTTTGAGAAGTGTTTGGTTATGTTGTACCAGTGACTAATTGCTACAAAGGTTTGAGTCACAGAGTGCCAGGGGCTGATCCGTATAACCGTGCTGGTCTGATGACCTTGCTCTCTCCCTGTACTCCAGGACAGTGTTCTCCGTGAGGGCAAACTGCTCAGGGACGTGCAGAACATGACGGACTCCAACACGCAACTCAGGAATAAGGTAGGAGGCACGTTGTTTTGTGAGGGCTTGCTACTAGTAGACTTTGTAGACACATTTACTCCAAATTTTAGATGCGTGTGTGTTTGCGTGTGTGTGCATGCGTGTGTGTTTGTGTGTATGTGTGTGTGTGTGTGTGTGTTTGTGTGTGTGTGTGTGCGTGCGTGCGTTAGGCGGAGGACCAGGAGCGCAGGTGTAAATCTCAGCAGCAGCAGATCTTTGAGCTCAAGCAAGAACTGACCAACAGCACGGCTGAGCTTAAGCTACGGCTAGCGCAGGCTGAAGGTAACACGTACACGCACACACACACACACACACATACACAAATATACACACTACTTCATTCACCAATGGTCACTGGAGGCCAACATGTTATTTTCCTCTGAGCAGACCGGTTGGAGATGGAGAAGAGACGGTCTAAACAAGCTCTGGAGGATATGGATGCTCTGCGACAAAAAGAGGTCAGCACAGGGTTCTTACACAGGTCTGGAAAGTATTGAAATGTTTTAGGTCATTTCCAGGTCTGGATAAGTATGACATTTTCTTTTGCCAAAATTAATAATATCTAAAAATATCAGAAGATGAAAACGAAATCGACTCTACTCAAAATGTGTAAAACATTAGGGAAGGGACACAGGAAATGGATTTCTGGGTCACCTTGCACGTCGTCATAATGTCGACGTGTCCGGTCTCTCTTTTCTTTGGGTTCACTGAACCGTCTCTTCTAGTGAAATACTCACTATTAGCTGTGAGTGTGCAGGCAGACGGCTGTCTCTATGTAGCACCGATGTGTTCCCAGACTCGCAGAAGCATGGTTAAGCCTTTTGAGACAGACATGGTGGTGCTGGTTTTCAGATATGATGGTGGTGGTGCTGGTTTTCTGTGTTCAGGTGGAGCACATAAATCGCCACCTGGAGGAGAGTGAGAGAGCGCTGCAGGACCGCATCTTCAAACTGGAGAATCAGAGGATCCAACTAGAAGAGGTGGATATACACACACACACACACACACACACACACACACACACACAAACACATACACACACACACACACACAGGAGGAGACACACATCAGACCCAATACAGTATTTCCTGATGCTCTTTGCTTAATGATTGTCTTACTGTGTGTGTGTGTGTGTGTGTGTGTGTGTGTGTGTGTGTGTGTGTGTGTGTGTGTGTCCTGGTAGGAGCTGAGCAGGTCGAAGGCGGGGTGTGTGACCCAGAGGGCTGAAGCAGAGGAGGAGTTGGGCCGAGTGCGTGCTCAGGTCCGCTTGGAGGAGGTACGTGTCCATTCTGTGCTGGTTCGGGATACGTGAGCACGTTACAGATGTTATTTCTATGTTATGTCATTCGATGTCATGATGATTTTTGACATAAACAGACGTTTGATGAGTAAGAAATTGGCTGATTAGTATTGGACGGTTCAGGACTCTTCCCATGCATCAGACGATCAGACCCGACGAGGGACATTTTCCCCAAGAAAAGTTATTTACAATAGAGTTGAGCTTCTAAGAAGTGTCTGAGTTCAGCATCTCAGTCTACAGGTTTTCACTTTGAGACCCTTTTCCACTTGGGACCAAACTGTGTGACTGTCTACGCTGTCACGTCTCAAACGACATCATGATCTGTAACGAGCAGCAGGAGCAGGTTGCGTCTCTGGAGGAGAAGCTGCGTGCGGTGAGGCAGTCTCGCCAGGAGGTCCAGAACCACTGCACCCAGCAGAAGCAGACCATCGCAGAGCTGCAGGCCAAGCAGGGCCAGCAGCGCCTGGAGACGGACGGACTCCGCCGCAGGGTGGAGGAGCTGCAGCAGGTGCATGGATAACACGTCTTTAACCCAGTACATGGTAGATAGACATGACCTATCTGTCACATGGTAACACGTCTTTAACCTAGTACATGTTAGATAGACATGACCTATCTGTCACATGGTAACACGTCTTTAACCTAGTACATGTTAGATAGACATGACCTATCTGTCACATGGTAACACGTCTTTAACCCAGTACATGGTAGATAGACATGACAGATCAGTCACATGGTAACACGTCTTTAACCCAGTACATGGTAGATAGACATGACAGATCAGTCACATGGTAACACGTCTTTAACCCAGTACATGGTAGATAGACATGACAGATCAGTCACATGGTAACACGTCTTTAACCCAGTACATGGTAGATAGACATGACAGATCAGTCACATGGTAACACGTCTTTAACCCAGTACATGGTAGATAGACATGACAGATCAATCACATGGTAACACGTCTTTAACCCAGTACATGGTAGATAGACATGACTGATCTGTCACATGTTAACACGGGGTGGGGGGGGGGGGATGTGATGTTTTGCATCAACAACTAAACTGAGACGATACCTCGTAAGCTCGCTGGTTTCATCCTGTGGCCTGCTTGGTCAAACCAGGAGCTGTCCAGTAAGGACCAGGAGCGGGTGGCGGAGGTGAACCGGGTGAAGGTGGAGCTCCAGGAGCAGATGGGACACCTGCAGGCGGAGAGGACCACCCATGGAGGCCTAAAGGAGAAGATCAGTGCTCTGGAGAGAGAGATGAAGGGTGACTTATCTTATGTTATCCTATCTGTTATGTTATCTGTTGTCTTGTCTGTTATCGGTTATCTTACCGCTTTCCTTTTTAAGTCTTTCTAGTCCTGCCCTTTGCTTTTTTCTTTTCCACGACGTTTCTATTTTATTGTAAACATTGGCATCACACAGTATGTTTTTGTTCCCTATGCTGCAGCGCTGTCGAGCAGCCACCGGGAGGCGCTGCTGGACAAAGAGAGTGAGAGCAGCTCTCTGCTGGAGCGGCTGCGCCTGCGGGACGCGGAGATCCAGCGAATGCGGGAGGACGAGGCGCAGCGGGCCAGCTACCTGCACAGCGCAGTGCTCGCCTACGTCCAAGGCTCGCCGCTGGGCCACTACAGCAGCCCCAAGAAATGAGCCGCCAAGAAACCCTCCACCAAAGCCTTTTATTTAGCCTCTCAGCACTGTCTTTTTCACAAAACACTGTGGCGGCTATCACACCGGTGTACTGAGCTCCGCCTCTGAGCAGGCCTCCCTGCTGGAGTCTCAGCTGGGCCCTCGCAAATCCCCCACATTATGAGATGAGATCTTAAATACAGATCATAGTGTGGTGTCTAAAACAATGAAGTCAATCAGTACTTGCTTTAAAACATGAGATTTATAATCTCGAGCACCGTTGTGCTTTTAAACAATTTGCAAGTCATTGTGTGTTATTATTGTTATTTATGTGCTATGCGTCCAGTTTATTAGTATTATCATTATTTATGTGCTATGTGTCCAGTTGAGATTTCTCTTCTTTTACATTCTATGTAAATGAAGCGGAGACAAGTAGGACTACTGTTTTCATTTTACACGGTTACATGTTACATGGTGCTTTGTTTACAACATCAGAATACCATCTTACATCAGAACAGAATCTGTGTGGGAGAATATAAGCCATGCATCTGCATAGAGTAGCGAGTGGTTGTGTGAGCAACCACATGCAATCTTTGCGTGCACTGCAAAGATTCTGTTTTTTATGCTTTTTTCAGGAAATATTTTGATTAGGTAGACAATGTTCTAAATGTTTTGTACAATTTTGATTATATTAGTTTTTCATTTGATCATTGAAATAAAGAAATAAAGAAGTCATATTTTTGCATAGTTATTGGCTGATATGAAACAACCACCTCGACACACCTCTGAATTTGCCATATTGATGCCAGATGTGGGGTGTGGTTTCTACAAGACGGCTTGGTTTGGATGAGGTCACTGGGCCATCGGAAATAGGCTGCCGGTCCCTTTAAACGAGCTCGGTGTTCTCCGGAGTCATTCGGAAAAACATTTCGTCGACACCTTTCACTGCGGCTCCATCGCTGAGCGGACTGGCCCGCTTCTCGCATCCTAGATTACAGAAAGCTAATTGTTGGACTTATTAACCTAAAACTGCGAGCTCGGCTCAGTCGGTAACCGTAAAGATGCAGGCTATAAAATGTGTGGTGGTCGGCGACGGGTAAGTCTCTGTCTGTCTGTGTGTTCTGCTCGTGTTCGGCTCAGCGATGCGTCCATGGATTGGAGGATGCTCTGGTGAAAGGGGCTGGGGCGATTTCTTTGCTCTGTTGTCTGCTTGCAAACACGCGCTCTCGCAAGAAGTGACATGATTTTTGAATTGATCGTCAGGCTAAATTCGTGTTTTACGCAATCGAGCTCGCATTTTTTCGAAAAGCGTGTTTTTCTTAGTCGGTTGCGGGATACAAATGAATCGCCTTGGGGGGATGCTAGGCGGGGAACACCTACACCCTGGTAGGCCGTCGAGCAGCAGGCTGAAGTGCTGATGAGCAAGATAAGGAATCCGTGGCGCTGTCACTGGAACTGGACTGATGTCATTCTAGTTTATGTGCATTTCCTGCTGCTGCGGAATTGTCGTTCTTTGTTCGTTTTTGAAAAAAATAAAACCAACATGCATTTGCAGTCTTAGGGTTTATAGCCTACACGTTTACCGTGTAGCCTACCGCTGGGAAAGATTACATCGTATACATCGAATATAATAGAAGCCTTTGGGTGCACTAGTCTGTAACTCGGGTCATTCATCAACCATTCAGTGACATCATTTTTGCTCAAATCGTTCATTCTTTTGCTGGGCCACCTAGATTAAAAGCCCTCTTTTTTTAAACACGTATTATTTTCGTTCTCCCGATGCATGCAAGCAAACTTACTGACCCCAAGCCAGTCATATAGTAGACCAGTCCTCATTTAGTTTGCATTGTCGCAACACACCCACACCCACACTGCACTTAAACTGCTACTCGATCACGCACTCATTATGCATGAGTAAACTGTTTCCCGTTCACATATCGACGCCACTAGCCATCAGCGTCACACACAATGGACATGAGTTAGTAGTTACTGTATCTTTTTTAAGTGTGTGTGTGCGTGTGTGCGTGCGAGAGAGAAAGTGTGTGAACCGAGGTGCAGAGGAGGGGGCTACTATGCCCCTCTGGCAACATGAATGTAGGCCAGTGTCTGTGTGACACTCCCAATAATGGAGTAGCCTGGCTGTCGACGACAACAACACACACACACACACACACACACACACACACACACACACACACACACACACACACACACACACACACACACACACACACACACACACACACACACACACACACACACACACACACACACACACACTTTACACATTTCCCTGTTGGTAACATAAAGGGCTAAATTAGGACTCTATTGTCGGACCAACGATAATTAAATTGAATGGCACAGACAGATTTTAGCCTCTGCTACGTATTAGAGCAAACAATCGGTAATGAAACAGCAACCAGATAGATGGTCTGCATTAGTGAATCCTCCACATACCAACATCTAATACCAAAAGACATAACAAACATCTCCCCTCGTTCTAAAAAGGAACCTGAATTGATGCTTTTTAGACACGTACAGCACGGTAGAGGTTTTCAAATGAGAAACATGCTTGGTCTGTTTGTCTCTTAGTGATCTGGCTGCAAACTAATGCTCCTCGTGTAACTAATGTGGAATTAGTTGGTGTTTATCAATGATTAAAAAGTGCTATAGGTGCATCCTTTCATGTTAACAATCCCTTTTTGGTTATTTTTTATAATCCACCGGAAGAGAAACCGATGTTGGAACATAAGAAATTTATTCTTAAAGGGGATAGGGAAGTGGCACGCTTGGCTAGTGTCTAACATAAGAAAGTACACTTTCAAACGCTTCTTACGGTTTTCAAATTTATCACGCTCTGCATCGCGGAAACTGGGTCCATTGACGTCATTGGTCCGGGATATCGTTTCTCCATTGATCAGTGGTCTAACATTATTGTGCTATTTTCATGGGGACCTAGTTAAAAGATTCCCCTTTTTGATTTGTAACCAAGATTACTAGCCTTTTGTCTTTCTTGTTTTAAAACTCTCTCTGTCTCTCTCCCTCATAGTGCTGTGGGTAAGACCTGTCTGCTGATCAGCTACACCACCAATGCCTTCCCCGGGGAATACATCCCCACTGTGTAAGGCAGGAGAGAAATAATGCACACATTCATCTGAACAACAGCCACCGCTCTGCCCATACTAACTCTGCCTTACAGACACAGAACAAGCTATTCGCTTGTGGACTGGCATGCCAATGTCTCTCTCTGTCTCTCTCTCTCTCTCCCACTGTGTGTCTCTCTCCCCTCCTCCCTCTCACTCTCTCTCTCGCTCCCTCTCTCTCGCCCCCTCTCTCTCTCTCCTCGAGGAAGGAGTTTTAATATTTCAAACTGAGAGCTGATTTGGACACTTTCATATGGACATTGGGCATTGATAATGTGTTGTGTTTTATTGAAGAAGATTTGTTGATCCTTCTTTTGTATTATTATTTAATGAATTCACTTTTTCCAAAGAAAATTCCCCCAAATTCGTGTTAACATGTAAATATTTGAAACATTGAGAGAACATTATGGAGCTGCATTTAACTACATTGTGGTTAGGGTTAAGGGTTGAGGTCAGGAATAGGGTTAGTGGTTAAGGTTTGGACTAGGGTTAAGGTTAGGGTTAGGAATAGGGTTTGGAGTTCAGGTTAGGAATAGGGTAAGGTGTTAAGATAAGGATTAGGGTCAGGGGATACGGTTAGGAATAGGCGAAAAGGCAAGTTCCACACTTAACCACACTGTGCCAAATGAATCTGAACCTATGCCAAATGAAAACGTGTTTGTATTCATTTCTGTGCACACAATTACACTGTAACAAGGATACTGTTTTGTAAAGTCTTACCAAAGGTTCTGCGTGTGTGTGTGCAGCTTTGACAACTACTCTGCCAACGTGATGGTGGATGGGAAGCCGGTGAACCTGGGCCTTTGGGACACAGCCGGGCAAGAGGACTATGACAGACTCAGGCCCCTCTCCTACCCACAGACGGTATCTGAGCACACACACACACAGACACACAAACACAGATGCGCGCAAACAAACACCCATAGACACACTATACTATCAATGCAAAAGATATGTGAAGAAAACACAATGAAGATGTGGCACATTTGTATGTGAAAACGTACGCTGCGATTTTTCACAGAGAAGTTACTCACAGAATACACGTTAATATGGGCACAATTGTCAACCATCTCAGAAACACACACACACACACCCACACACACGGCTAACACTCTGGTTCCCCTCCCAGGATGTGTTCTTGATATGCTTCTCCCTGGTCAGTCCGGCCTCCTTTGAGAACGTCCGAGCCAAGGTCAGTAGAGTGCTGACCGGACCCTCCCCCAACCCCCGCCGAGTCTGACCACTAGGAGGCACATCTGCTCCACCTGGCTTTCAGTGCACTGCAGTGCATGCCCAACCTCTTGTTTCAGACCCTGCTTCCGAATGTCGACGCGGTTTCCATACCCCAGCTAGTCCCCGTCTCTCCTCCTGGGACGGGGCACTGCGGAGCTGACGTGTGGAGGCAGGGTCTGAACGGAGGCCCTCAGGAGACTGTATAGGGAGAGGGACCGACGGGGTCTTCTGTGGTTCCGCTCGCTCAGCGTCTTGCGCCGCTCTCGTGAGAAACCACACTTCTTCTGGCCCTCAAGGTCCACCCCCCTCTCGCTATACAGTTTCGGGTTCTTTTGGGATACAGGGGTTATCTCTGTCTCTTGTCATGTGGTTTGGATTAGTTACGCTTAGCCTTGTTAGCCAAAAGGAACACTTGTCTTAGTTACGGTTAGCAGTGTTTTGAAGTAGCTCTTGTCCTAGTTGCGGTGTTAGCGTTCTAAGCCAA
Organism: Lota lota; assembly: GCA_026745465.1. Taxonomy (NCBI): domain Eukaryota; kingdom Metazoa; phylum Chordata; class Actinopteri; order Gadiformes; family Lotidae; genus Lota; species Lota lota. The sequence goes on along the minus strand of JACYXH010000410.1, from coordinate 1,436,795 downwards.
AGGAACTCTTGCCTTAGTTGCGGTGATAGCATTCTTATCCAAAGGAACTCTTGTCTTAGTTGCAGTGTTATCATTAGCCAAATGAACTCTTGTCCTAGTTGCAGTGTTAGCATTAGCCGAAAGGAACTATTGTCTTAGTTGTGGTGATAGCGTTCTTAGCCAAAATAAACTTTTGTGTTAGTTGTGGTGATAGCGTTCTTAGCCTAAGGAACTCTTGTCTTAGTTGCAGTGTTATCATTAGCCAAAGGAACTCTTGTCCTACTTGCAGTGTTAGCATTAACCGAAAGGAACACGTGTCTTAGTAGCGGTGTTAGTGTTCTTAGCCAAAGGAACTCTTGTCTTAGTTGCAGTGTTAGCATTAGCTGAAAGGAACTCTTGTCTTATTTGCGGTGTTAGCATTCTTACCCAAATAAACTCTTGTCTTAGTTACAAGTAGCGTTAGCCAACTGTTCTCCTTACTTAGAATTGCTAGAACCCGTCCAGACATAGTTCTTTAGAACATGTTGCTCCTATTCTGCAGGCCACCAACTCCAGAATCTTCCTTTCTCTACGAGTACAAAGACAACTTTTTGGGGGCCGTTGAAGTAGCTTCTGCATCATGCTAACTCTTCTCTCTCTCTCTCTCTGTTCCTGTGTGAACAACCTTCACCTCTGGCATGTGCATTCACTTGTGTGTGTGTGTGTGTGTGTGTGTAATGTTGTGTGTGCGGTGGGCAGTGGTATCCTGAAGTGAGACACCACTGCCCCAACACCCCCATCATCCTGGTGGGTACTAAGCTGGACCTGAGGGACGACAAGGACACCATCGAGAGGCTGCGGGACAAGAAGCTGTCCCCGATCACCTACCCCCAGGGCCTGGCCATGGCACGTGAGATCGGTGAGGCTATGCTCGGAACCACGCCCACATTCACAATGGAATGGCTGGGTGGTCAATCTGAGACCCAGTGTTTTCCGGAAGCGTTTTGCTAATTTTACGATGAGCTGCTGATATTTGACGAAAGCATAGTGTCATTGTAATTAAAGATGGGTCGAGGAATCTGCAAACCTCATGGGTAGTGTAGCAGATGAGTAGGAAAAGAGTGAACGGGACCATATAAAGTACATTTTCTAAGTAATTAAGTTATAAAGCATTGACATGTGCCAGAACTAAACGAAACAAGTGTGTCCCAATAAACGTGTGTGTATGTGTGCGTGCGTGTGTGCGTGTGTTTGTGCTCCTCAGGGGCAGTGAAGTACCTGGAGTGCTCGGCTCTGACCCAGCGAGGGCTGAAGACTGTGTTTGACGAGGCGATCCGCGCCGTGCTGTGCCCTCCGCCCGTCAAGAAGAGGGGAAAACGCTGCACTGTGTTCTAAGAAGTGGCAACACACTCAAACACACACACACACACACACACACAGACGACACTACACACACACTACGCAAACACACACTACATATGGCCATCGACGAACCACCACTACTTCTGATAGTTTGAGATAGGAAATGAGAAATGGAATGCACTGCAGACATTTTGTTTGAGCTATATCAGTAACACCAAGACAGATACCTAATGCATTTTTTTTACATTCATATATACATATATAAATATATATATGTCCCTTTCTCAAGACATTGGTTGTCCACGTACTTTAAAGAAACACATTACGTTGCTGTCGTATTTTTTCTTTTTTTAAAAGACTGACAAAAGGTCTCCGTTGTTGTTCTCTGAAGTACGTCCTTTATTTCTGAGCCATGCTCGCTTGATTTGATGCAGTGTTGACAAAAATAGCGAGGAAGAAGAAAAAAATAACTAAACATGAACTGTGAATAATACGCCTTCGGGTTTGAAGTTCCCCTGAGCACCTGATCGGGAGCTGGCCACGTTAACGAGAAGTGAACACATCTGGTTTGGAACGAGAACCAACTACCACCTAGTAAGAGGCTAATGGAAAAAAAGAAAAAAAGATAAAAAAAGTTGGTCAACATAACGTGTGTGCTCCTTGTAGCGGTGTGATGGGGAACTTCATTCTAACACTGAACATGTTGACAGACATGCATGCCAAACAAGCCGCCTGAGTTCTGCCTGTGTGGCCGGATGAGCTTGCATGGGTCTTAATAATATTCGGTCTTAATTTATCCCATTGTTTAAAGTCCTGTGTATGTATGCGTGTGTCTGCTTGAGCACATTGTGTGTGTGTGTGTGTGTGTGTGTGCGTGTGTGTGCGCGCGCGTGCGAATTAGCACATGTCGATATCGATGAGAAAGGGAGGCTGGTTTAGTGTGTCAAAGACAGTATTGTTTTAAGCAAATTTTGAGTGTCAGGTTTTTGGTACTATTTCATATTGTATTGTAGTAATACACAGATCTTTTCAACAAACTCAACGTATATAAAAGAAAAAGGGGCTATTGAGGATGAGTCTAGCGATGTACACTAGTAACCCTTAAAAGGAATGCATCGTAATTATCTATCTACGTGTACCTGAATATTTAGCTCTTAAGCAATTCAAATTTATAAGAAATTATAGTCTCACCTTAAATTTAAGTGTTGCAAAACATTGTGAGTTAAAGTAGCCAATCTCGGGTTTGTCAGCGTGATAAACCAACAGATTGCTTCTTTATCAAATGCATTTCTCTGGTCGTAGACACACAGTGTGTCTGTCTCCCTCTCCTGGCGAGACGCAGCACTGCGGTCTTTGCTGTCTATGGTTGGCATAGCAACTGTGTGGTTGAACAATGTCGTGTCTGGTCCTGCCTAGGGTGTCAATAATGTTAGCTGAGAAAAAAAGATTAATGCAGAACTACTAGTACTGTTGCATGGAAATTATTCTGACCCACCTTAATTCTTAGGAAAGGTTGTTAACTGAAATGCATTGGCCATGTACGTATGTAATGTAAGATGACTTGTACACTCGTTTCAACTTGTTTTCATTTTTTTATGACTTCACATGTCGCTGTGGTGAACTATTTCAATTTTGTATAATAAATACAAATGTATATGTAAGGCACACAATGATGTCAGCCTTTTATTCAACTCAATCAAAAACATGATTAGCAAAAATAACTGAAAGTATAATTATAGTGAGGCTCAGTGGACAGAGAGACTAATTCCAAAGCAGGTGGGGAATACAGATTGTACTTCAGCAGGATGTCTTTCTGTCTGGTCAGCAGGCAAGGAACCCCCCATCCACTGGCAGAGTGACCCCATTGGTCATACCACTCTTATCACTCAACAGGAACAAAACGCTGTTCACCACATCCTCTACCTCTGCAATACACACACACCCAAAATACATACCGTGTGAGGGACATACCATGTACATAACAGCAGGGTAAAACTGGAGGGGTGGAGGAGAAAAGGTGTTTACGGACCAGCGAAGCGGCCCAGGGGGATGCGTGAGGTCATGGTCTGGGCCTTGACCGGGTCGCTCCAGCCCAGCCGGCCCATCTCCGTCATCACCACAGTGGGGTTCACACTGTTCACACGGATCTAACACACACACACACACAAAGTATTAGATACACACACACACACACACACACACACACACACAAAGTATTAGACAGACACACACACACACACACACACCTGGTGTGCTCCCAGCTCCAGGGCCATCACTCTGGTCATCATGTCTAGAGCTCCTTTGGTGGCACCTTAAGGCCAGGTTATTGGATGAGGAGGAAAACAGACAGAAGGAAACAATTTAGCCGTTCATGTTGCCTGACCATTTCCAACATAATCCTAAATAGATAACCCTAAACAGTAACAAACCTTGACCCAGAAATAAATGTACATATTTTTTATCAATTTATATTCATGGTTTTTTTTCCAGGAGCGTGCAAAACATTTGCAGAACCGCTTACAGTCATAGCAATGTGCTAGCTCAGAATACCCTGTGTGTGTGTGTGTGTGTGTGTGTGTGTGTGTGTGTGTGTGTGTGTGTGTGTGTGTGTGTGTGTGTGTGTGTGTGTGTGTGTGTGTGTGTGTGCTCACAGTACACTGTGTGGTCCTGCAGGGCGCACTGCGAGGCCTGGCTTGAGATGTTCACAATGGCTCCGCCCCTCTCCCTAGTCTTCATCCCCCGTGCCACCAGCTGGAGACACCCCCATGTGTTGAGGAAGGTGTGAAGATGAACAGAGACAACATGAGCCTCAAAACACAAACACTGACTGGAGGGATGTCTAAAAGTAAAAAGAGACATGTTTCTCATCTTAAAAGCCAGAGGTTGTAACTCGCTATATGGTATAGGCCTACTATGTTGTCAATTGTATTTTATAAACTATTGACTGTTTGTTGTCTGAAACTATCGTTGCTACTGCCTACCTTGGACAGGCCATGGTAGGTCAAAGCTAGGGTAGGCAATTTCGAGAAGCCAGCCAAAGTAATAAAGTATCCAACCGAAAGAAATCCCTTCAGGCCTCCCTCCATAGCCGCTCCCCCAAAACACATGACTAGCTCGCTAGCTTTAGCAATATGTCTGCCTAGCTTTGTGGAAGACGGCATGCGCAATGAGTGCACGGCCAACTGCGCAAGGTAGCCGGGTAGGTAGGTAGATGGACAGGTAAACCATCCAATCATTTCATTCGGACCAAATGGGATGTAAAGAGGATTTCAACAAATATGAAATATTTGTTGAAATCAATATATTACCTACCCTATAAAAATAAAAAGGGGAGGTGGTCATGTGTGTTACCTGGGAAACATGCAGCACTGCTTTCACGTTCACATTGAAAGACCTGGATGCAAGGAATACGTCATGTTAATAATTTCATGTTATATGAAGTACAACACGCATGAGAAGTTTCAGCAGTACTTTACTTGCCTAATTCTATATTGGGGGACTTTTCCTCCATTATGTTCCAAAGCAAATATGTGACCTTTACAGAATGATTTCTACCAAGCAGCTATTTGTGTAGATAACACTGCATTAGATATTGCATGCATTACATACAGCATGTTTCTGAATTAGTGAGAATGTGTGAAGATGACTAATGAGTGGGCCAACTTTTGATGCCTACTCATTTAGTTAATTGTGTGAATTGAGTTTCCACCATTTTTACACAAATAGAAAACTAGGCTGATACCCTTATACTGTTATGTCAACATTTAAATAATAAAAACAAAGCATACCTATCAAACTCCTCGGAGGTAACTTCGAGGAAGGGATGCAGAGCAGCGTACGCGGCGTTGTTGACCAGCAGATCGATTGGTCCTACCACGTCATCGCGCAACGCTGCGTCCGTGGCGTCCCAGTCCGCCAGGTCCACACACACTGGCCTGATGGACGGACACTGCGGTGTGTGTGTGTGTGTGTGTGTGTGTGTGTGTGTGTGTGTGTGTGTGTGTGTGTGTGTGTGTGTGTGTGTGTGTGTGTGTGTGTGTGTGTGTGTGTGTGTGTGTGTGTGTGTGTGGTGGGGGGGGGAACAAGCCCATTACGCCAAGACACCGAGAAAAATGATAAGCCCCGAGGAGTGGTGCTAAGTTAACAATAGGCGGGATGGAAAAAAGAACAGCAGGGAAAAGGACTGCGCGCCCCTCTTGTGATAATGAGCGGATGAGTTTGGCACACAAAGATATACAGAGACGAAGAATGTCAAACAAAAATGAGAGTGGGGGTGCAGAGTTCAAGAAGTGGCCGCACCGACCTCTTCATGGGAGATCAAACAAGGAGGAGTGTGTGTGGGGAAGGGGGTTACCTCGAGCACAAGACTGTCCAGGTCAGCCCGCGTGCGCGTGACCGCTGTGACCTCTGCACCACAGCGCACGAGCGCCAGCGCGGTGGCCCTCCCGATGCCTGAGAAAACAAATATCCATAAACACAAAGAAACACAAACGCTATTGTGCACTTGAGCTGCCAGTGTGACACGGGGCAGACATCCACACATTCCGATCGTGGTTCGGGCTGTACGACATTTTATATCATTCTTCTAGTCTTGCACTTTCTCACTGCTATGGAATCGGTTACGTTCTGAACTTTTACCAAATGTGTTTTTATAAGTCAAGCCTGATGGTGTCACTGTAGTTGTTGAGATGTTATTTCAGGCTGTACCTTTTCCTGCACCCGTGACCAGGGCGCGTTTCCCTGCGAAAGAGATTTCCATGTGTCCTGAAATCAACAAAGAAACCACAAATTCACAGTTTTGCTGTCAATACGGAGCAGAACATGCCATTATTGCAACAGGCCTGGGTGTTGCAACGCTCCCACGTTGCTACTTGAGATAAGTTATATGGAGAGGGCTACTGAATTAACTACTCCACATTATGGTTAGCGATCGGCCATTTGCATTGGGTTTAACATTAGTTTAATGAAATTAAGTGATCACATCGGAACCGAACTGATAATGCCGTCTATGTATAGGGTTTTTGGAGGCTGATTAAGCGTACCTACCTCCTTGTCAGCGGCGTGAACGCAAAGCAGCGGTGGGTTCAGTAGGAGTAGGAGTGTCACGTTAGTGGCCAGTTGTTGAGGCTCAAAGTTTAAAGTTACACACCAAAAGATGCGAATGGAAGAGGCCTCTTTTGCTTGCTGACCCCGATCATGGGTCATCACTAAGTTTGAACAGATCTCAAAACTTAAGTGAAATCTTACAATGATTTCCCCTAGGTTAAATTGCTTGCTATATGCAAAACCAGCTTTGTCGTATTCATGGCACCTAGCTTTAGAGTATGGCGTGGTATTGTTTTGAACGCATCGGGTTGAAACTAGGTTGAGAATAAAATACTGGAATTGGCTGCTAGTCTTGTTTTCTGTGCACAAACAAACGTACGTTTGCAACGTCCACACATCATCAGCAATAACAGGAAACCAGCAACACTTGTATTTTCATTGTAAAAAAAACATAATAAAATACATTGAAGGTAATGCACAGGAATGATACCACACAGGGGTTTGGCAAGAAAGCACAAAGCAGTAGCAACTGTGCGCCCGGCGCACACAATATACTGCAGTTAAAAATAATTGTCATTTAGCCCAGTACCTTTTCAGATTCCAAGCGCTTTAGCTTGGCATCAAAAACACACATAAAAAGTGGCAAAACACATTGCTATAGCAACACTTCACTTTGCGAGAGGCCAGTCCGTAGGCCTATAGGAAATTATACACAAGAAGCTGCTCTCAACGAAGGCAGTAGCTCTCAATTTAGCACACAAAGAGGCAATACAGTCAGTATTGTATACTGGACGTGTGTGTGCGTGTGCGTGTGCGTGTGTGTGTGTGTGTGTGTGTGTGCAGTAAAGAGTGGCAGTTTCCAGGAAGGGGATGGACTTGTGATGGCAGTACTGGCCTTTTTCCATCTGCACCTTTGGCCGTGCGGAGTCAACCCAAGCCACGCTGATATGCGTTTCTATTACCAGTTTAAAGGCGTCGAGCTGTGCTGAGATGCACAGGAGGTGGACCATATCCGGAGTGGGGCCAAAGCGAGCCTGTCCTGTTAGCGTGTGCGTGTTGTTGTGTCATCGACTCAAGACCAGAGCGTCATCAGATAAAGACACCCTCATGCGGGTAGCCCTGGGCTGCCACGCCGAGTCAAAATGCGTCAAGCTAGGCCAGTATAGTATAATGGGAAAAGGCCAATTGATGGTATTGGTGGTGGTAGTGATGGAGGTGCTGAGGTCTTCAGGCGTGTCCTCCAGGGTTCCTCGTGAGGCACCAGTCTGTGTCCGGGTACAGCAGGCAGTGGATCGTCTTAAACCTGAGAGGACAAAAATAAATAAAGCTGTAAGTAAAAACACCTGAGGGCCTACAAGCAAATTAAAACCAGAAGCAAAGTTATATACAAGTTTTATACACCCAGTGCAAACACACTGGTATGTGGGTTGAGGTGAATCAGGAAATTGAGAAAATGAATGCCAGAATGTTCTAGCAAATAAACGGTTGACAAGTAATTTTTATCGTTTTACCGTGATGGGTCTTCAGCCAGTGAAAAGGGCCCCCCCACAGCGACCACGTTCCTCCTGTTCTCAAAACCTCCATAGCTCAGCGTCACCTGAGGAGAGAGGACAAAACCAAGACATACAAATAAATAGGAGTGTACTGTTACTGTCAATGCAAACCATGTAACAATGGTTACATCTACTTCGTTAAAAAAAACACTTGTTTTTAGAAGACATTTACATATTAATTGTGATGCACTTGACTGCTAATGGAAACATTTAAAATAACTACTGACGTTTGCTTCTGATTCCTAAAGTTATTCTGTACTATATCCATTCATTTTTTGTTTTGAAACAGCAGCGGTTTTTTATAATTTGACAAATGACGATGGAATGAGGGATAAATAAAGTGCATCATCATCATAAATTAAAACACTGTCGAAAAATCGACAACAGAAAAGTGTATTGCTTTGAATAAAGAAAGTGAAAACATTGGCACACAACCACAGTTTGTGTGTGTGGCCTTTGGTGGTGCATCACCATCATCGCCCTTATCAATCAATACCCAACAGTTGAGCTCTTCTTGAACATCTCTCACATGTACCCCCCAGCAGAGACACACACCTGGTCCAGCACTGTGTCCGTGGGCAGCTTCTGCAAGTTCTCCAGGTGGGAGTGGAACAGGTACGTGTGCGCCAGCCGCACCTCCAGCAACGCCTCGATGATGTAACCGATGGTGCAGTCGTCAGGGAGACGGATCTTCTCCGCGGTGCTGATGAAGTTCCCCAGACTTGGGGGTAGGAGGGGAGGGAGAGAGACACAGTTTAGGAACATCCTGAGAATCATGATTCTCAAGAATCTAGAGATTTCCTGTGTCAATTTCCGTTTGCAAATTTGACCTTTTTCCTCAAGAACAATGTTGAAACATGGTCCAAAAAGCACGATGTGCTCCAAACATATCACTCCTCAAGATCCTCTATTGAATCATAGCAGGGTTCTGGTATTAAGACACAGGAGACTTAGGTGTGACTCACCTTGCCCAGGGGCTCATCTTCAGCGCCAGACCTCGGCTGATGCAGAACCCAGCTCCACCGGTTGCAAACCAGAACTTCACAGACACCTGTGAGGAGAGGGGTGGAAATAAATTAATTAAAACACAATAACATCCAGGCAGCTGGTGAGAAAATACAGCACAAGATATGGACAGGATGATCAATGGGGAATATATATATATACACACACACACAGGCCTTATTTGCTGGTTAGATAAAGTGTAAATAATTTGATTACCCCAACATCAACAATCAGTTTCACTAACAGCAGCTAGGTGGCCAAACAAAGTCTCTTTAAAATGAGCAGCGAGCATGGCCATTCCTTCTCCGGTGTTGAGTTATTTGCAGGTCACCTCAATCACCAACTTTATCCATAATATACGCCCTCTTTAAAGTAACTGATATGAAGATATTTGAGGTCTGAAAAACAGGGCTCCAACTTCTCTATTCTCTATAAATGTTTGTCCTGTGCCATCATATTGATGTTCGTCCTGGGCCACCATATAAACGGTTGTCCTGTGCCATCATATTAATGTTTGTCCTGGGCCATCATATTAATGTTTGTCCTGGGCCATCATATTAATGTTTGTCCTGGGCAGCCATGGAAACGATTGTCCTGGGCCATCATATTAATGTTTGTCCTGGGCCATCATATTAATGTTTGTCCTGGGCAGCCATGGAAACGGTTGTCCTGGGCCATCATATTAATGTTTGTCCTGGGCCACCATAGAAACGGTTGTCCTGGGCCACCATAGAAACGGTTGTCCTGGGCCATCATATTAAGGTTTGCAATATTAACAATATTAATAGTAACAAGATGATGAATACTTCATTAATGTGAAAGACATATTTTTACCAGCCTGTAGGTTTCTAGTTTTAACAATAAATATGTACTCTTCTATTAACTACTTAATAAACACTCGACATTAAAGTTGTTTTCTTGTTGCCATTTGTAAAATAAATGCGGAGGATTTCCACCACGTACCGATCCGTCACTCTTGACTCTTTCCGCGGCCTCTATGGGGTGGTCCAGGCTGGGCCGGCCTAGGTACACGTCCTGGCTTGGGTGGTAGGAGGACAGCAGGTGCAGCAAACTAGGTAGGATCACATAGTTGTCGTCGTCCACGTGACAGAACCACCTGTTAGGACACAGTGGTGAGAACCAACACGTCACCTGACCGATGTGAGGGGAACTCCTAGTCCACTCTCCGCTAGGACTGACTGTAGCTCAGTGGATTTCACTTCACCAGCACATAAAACGATTGGAAGTATATCTTTTTCAAAAAAAGGTGACAAGCGAGGTCCCCCAGTAAGGGGACAAGTAGAGGAAGTGGGTTGGCGGGACACTCACTTCTTCTGAGACTCTATGAACTTGTCGTACTCTACGGACATCTTGCAGCAGAGGGCCTGGCGCGTGTGGGCGGCTGAGCAGTTGGTGTTGATGATGTTGACCCCTGGGAAGAGGAAGATACTCATTGAATGGCCACCTCATTATGTCCTACACTGCAGTATTTATTCAAGACAGAATTTTCGGGCATTAATTATGCATCAATAGGTTTGAGTGCATTCATTAGAGACTTGGTAGAATTATAGCTGAACACATATTATAATGACTACAAAATACTGGTCCAAGTCTATACTGCTCAGTCAAGTGATGGTTTGGGCTACATCGTGCAGTAGATAAATGGCTTGAGATACTTGATGAAACAATGTATTTCTTACCTGCTCTTTTCCGTAACTCCTTGTCCTCGCCATCAGTAAATATGTATGTCTGAAAGATAAAGAATCAATGGAGACATGTCTAAGTACCCCCAACTCTGAAACAAATCTAGTCACACACACACACACACACACACACACACACACACACACACACACACACACACACACACACACACACACACACACACACACACACACACACACACACACACACACACACACACACACACACACACACACACACACACACACACACACACACACACACACCATGGCTGCATGATTATCTAAACAAACCAAAACCAATGACGCTTTGGTCGCAAAGATTACAAAGATTACTGAGTCATAAGGAATTCAAATTGAGCCCATGCCAGGTCAGAACTAAACAGATTGGTTCTGGATAAACACGGTTGAGTCAGAATCTGGAAACACATCCAGCGTTACTCTGGAGTGTTCACACTCTACATTCTCACTCTAATCCCAGCACTTGTGCAAGATCCTGCTGAGGCCTCCACCAGCACAGCTCCTCACTGACACTGGCAGGGTTATAGTTTCCACATGGAGGTAATACCGAGCTACACTGCTGTGCCTGTGACTCATCCATTCCTTTTTTCAAACCTTCCTTGTTCCACGATCGTCTGTGGTCTGAACTTTTAGATAAGCAGTTTTTTTCATAGGCTTTTACTTAGGCCCAATAAAGCCGCACGCCATGCTTTTAACTCCAGCCACCGTCAAACGAGCCCTACAGTTGCAAGGCCCCATGTTGGTTGACCTTGACATCTGATAACTGCAGATTCGTCCATATGGGTGAATCTCATTAGTTTTTTTAATTCACCTTGTGGCAACCTTTTGTTTATCTGACATATGACCATGGTGGGTAATACACACAAAAGCACCTTTCTTGTTTGCTTCATAACTGGTCGTTAAACAGAAGTGGCAAACTAAAACAATATTTTACTGCTCCAAGACCACTTAACTAAATCACGCCAACAGTCTGACACCAGCTGTTTGACATTTACGCATAAAAGGACCATTATGGGCTTTTTCTTTATAGTACAGTATGATATTTTCTTTCAAAACAGATTTTCTCAGTAACAAAACCACAAATGGAACTGGACAAACTTCCGTATTGCTTCAGGCTCTTTCTGGGACTGGGAGGAGGTTAAAATTGGGACATGGACTTTCCCCAGTTAAAAAAAAAAAAAAACTCTACTTGAACAATGAAGCTCTCTGTCCCAACACCCCGGTACTAACGCCTAAATGCTTTTCATGGCCTCCAAAAAAAGTCTGGTCCCCTTTTGCTTCCGTCTCGTCCCCACCGCACCACAGAGACACGGGCGGGATGCCGGGCCCTGACTTTGTAGTGGTGCGAAGGCGTCAGATGTGTTGAAAATGAACAGCCGTGTTACAGAAGTGCTTACGGCATGGGACAACATGAGCTGCAACGCGTGAGTTTCGGTATAGTAAACAACTTCACCCGTTCCTGACTCATGGTGGGTAAAGATATAGATCGTAGCTTTAATGGAAATACAAATTATATATATGTTTTATGTATTTATATAACATGTTGAAACACAAGACACATGCCTTTGTTTTAAGGTTGCAATAGGCACGGGTTGTGTGTGAGGGTTTTAGGCTTAGCAATAATTCAATATGATCGTTTCTAGTTTTGAATGGTATTGTATAATGTCATGATATTATACAATACCATAAACAAATAAAAAATATAGAAATTAGAGGTTTGAAACGTCAGAGAAAATAAATCTATGATGGTATTTTGAATACCATAAACATCACAAAGCACCAGCATATCATGATATTCATTGATTGGATATTGTGTACAATTCCCTATGAATATAATGAGAAAACCTTTCTCCATAGCGCACAGCCCTACTTGACGGTTCCAGATTGGCATCAGTGCTTGATACCTGGAACAGCACAGTGATCCCAGCCTGCTCTGGGGTCCAGAATGCTTTCAGGCTGAAAGCTTTTCACTCATACTGGAACTGCTCAATCCAAACCAGACCCCCACATACCTCCTCAATCAAACCAGGGTAGGGGTGGGGATCAGGGGGTTCAAACACTGCAGACCGTTCAAGCACACGCTTCTCAGTCTCAGATTGCTGAACTAACTCCACACACACACGTCTAAGTATGCGCCACTGCAAACTGATACATACTTTCTCTATTAGATGCATACCCATACCGATTTGGGAACCGGCAAACTTGCATGCCTGCTTCAGTCACACATGCCGTGACAATCTCAGCCAACTATTGTAACCGTTATTATTTTCACAACCGTTTGTCGTTTCTCCCATTAAAATCCTAACAAAGCTAGGGAGGAGATATAGCAGAGAAAAAAAGAGGGGCAGTTACAGAGGGAACGAACGGCCAAAAATAATCCATGAAGCAAGCGGCCACAGACCACAGCAAAGCTTCAATCACACTGGAGCCCTGAGAGTACTAACTTCTGAATAGTACGAACATCTGAATAGTTCCAACATCTGAATAGTACCATCATTTGAATAGTACTAACTTTTGAATAGTACAATAATTTGAATAGTACTAACTTCATCCCTTTAGCTATCCAACCCTTCTTCTAGTTACACTATGATTTGTATTCGTTTCATGTTTTTCAACCTTAAACATCACACTGGATGAACGTGTCTGCCGACCCCAAGCCAAAAGAAATCACAAAAAACTAGAGGCCGACCAATACTGGAATTTACGGGCCGATGCCAATACCGATATTAGGGAGTCAAAAATTACCAATATCTATATATCGGCTGATATTCCAATATATATATTGTGGTATCCAGGGGGTGGAGCAGCTCCTTGGGATTTGCTGCTCACCCTCCAGCAATGCTCCAGGCCACGGAAATACCGTATTTAAATCATGAGCCAAAGAAACCAACTGTTCGCGGAGGAGCTACACATAGAACATGATGTAAAACTGTTAGTGTTGGGAGGGTTGACATGGATGTGCTCAGTTAAAGCATTTAGAGGTTCAACCACCACAGTAGAGGATCGACACCATTTCTAAAGTTTTCATATTGCCACATATCAGCAATCATATACGCCAATACCGATATATCTGTGATGGGCCGATAAAATCGGCCCAACCGATATATCGGTCGGGCGCTACACAAAGCATATTTAGCTTAGTTTTCTATGTCGGGAGGAAGCGGTAGATGGTGTTGAAGGCCTGATTCATATTTGAGAAGAATGGATTTTGTAACAAGAATGGATGATGATGATGCCACATGACCTGGGCTCCATAATAAGATGGCAACCAAGAGCTGATAGGAAGAGTACTTGTTGTGTGAGGCTGTTTTTACCTGCTCTTTAGCTTGGGACACCCAGGTCTGGAGGAGCAGCTCCAGCCTGGATCTGTGGTACTTCTTGGTGGTCTTCACAGCAATGAACACATCCTTTGGATTAAGAGGGTCCCTGGAGCCCCCACCCAACACCTTGAGTCCACCCTCCTCTCCCTCCAGGAGGAGGCCTCCATCTGGGCTTTGATGGGTGTGAGCACCCGTCCTCCAAGGTTCATGGTCACCGCTGACGGTAACTCTAGTCTCTTTGGATCTCTTGTGTAACCCCGTACCTACCCCTATACCTGACCTCTGGAGATGGCTGGGTACTGCTACACCGGCGCTGCCCACCCAGGAGGGCCTTGTGTGGGGCCGAGGCTGTGGCAGATGCCCCTGGCGGCGCTGGGGGGCCTGGAAGGCGGGGATGAGGATCAACAAGAGGCCGCAGAACCCCAGAGACAACAGGAAGCAGAGTTTGCTGACGCCCACCGACGCGACGTGCATCCTGGCAGGGCCAATCACGACCAGGCTAGTCAGCCTCCAGGGCTGGCTTCACCCGACACGCTGCTGCTGTGTCCCATCCTTATGACATCACTAGAAGAAATAAAGAAAATAAAGTGTACAGTTAGTAGCCTACAGCTCCAGTTAGTAGCACTGGTATGCAAAAAGGTAGGTTAGGTAACTAGGTTACATTGCATGGTTTTTCACATGTGGGTTCAAATTTCACATATTTTGTTTACACCTTAGTACTAGCTTTTTTTTTTATAAGCAATGCACACTGTTGTATTTCCTAAGGATGTGAGGCCATGATAAGTAGTCTACTTTAATATCAATGTTTTGTGTTGGTACTGAAGTAGCCTACTTTTTGACCTGCTATAATTGTATGGCTGCCAGTGATTAAAACACACTTAAAACATTGAGGATACTGTGTGAAAAACAGTTTCCTCCAGAACTTTGTTTTTCAGGTTGATCATTCATGCCATCTACTATTTTCTGCAAGAACGGACAGCAAAAGTAAGATTAACGTTACTTCTATAGACGACACAACATATAGTGTAATGTAATTATTATTATTATATAACTGGAGTTTAAATGTCAACTAAACCAATAGTGGAAAGCTTGCGTTGCCAGAGGATCAGATTCACTCTCACTTAACTAAACAAGTTACAAGTGCAGATATTCTTAGAATACATTTATTTTTAGTTATTACAAAATTGCAATAAAATCGTGCTCGTCGTCCGTGTTGAAAGTGCAATGGTTGCAGTAACTTAGCTTACCATCATACGGATCTCAGTCTGCTGCTGTTTTTCGATGAACATGTCTTAACGCAATCGGGGGAACGAAAAGCACAGCCTAAACGAATATGTTATACAAAATAGTAATGTCCATTGCGTTTAGAGCGTAAGCTTCATTCAAGTCTAAACTAAATCGCGTCTCGTTGTCTGCCTGTTTTGCTCAGCGGGACTTTGAATCAGAGCCCAAAGTTCAACCCGTAGTTAACTCCTTTCTTTGTAGATTTACTAACTGAGATTATCCCCCTCGTTTGGGAACTATTCGTAAAAAATTAAGTAACACGACCGTAAAAACCCTGCTACCACAGACCCAATTCTGATTTTAGCTCGATGCCCAATCCAACGACTACTAACTTTACTCGCGTCTCACACTCCCCCGCCCCCCGGCCCTTTATTATTGTCTCGCAGCGAGGCTCATAGGGTAAATACCACGTTAACTTAAGCTGAGAGAGGATCCTGAATTGTATCGTTCCCTGGTCTACCTCAACGCAATTGCCGGTCTCTTACTTCCTATGAGCGTTGTACAACAGTGAAGTCTCCGGAGCAATACGACTAAGAACATGACAAGAACGACAAGGAGAATAAATACGGAGATTTTAGGACATTCTTTACAAGAAAGCAATAACCGAAACATGTAACGGAAACTGTTACCCCTCTATCGGAAGTCCCGCCCTCTATATATCCCTGCTAAACTCGTGCAATTGAAAGTCCCGCCCACTCTCTCCCCAAAAACGCTAATTTGGAGCATCCCGTTCCAGGCGTTCCGTCGTCACATGAGGACGCCTGGGAACGAGGTTCGTAGAATATCACCACATTCAACCCAGTGCCCTCTGCCCGAAGGACCACACAACCACCGGCACTTTGTCATATATTATTTATTAATAACCATATTTGTACGCATTAATTAATAACAGTAGGTAAGTATGTAAGTAAATAAGTTAGTAATTAGGTTAAAAGTCAGTAGCCTAAATACAACAAATAAATAAAAAAGTTAAATATTATTTTATTGTTTTATAGTTTAAAAGTATTGCTGTTTATATACATATATATATATATTTTAATGCTTACAAATATACTTGCAACCCATTCATTTGTATAGCACAACTGCATCATCTGGAGGGCGGGTTGCTAACCGGGACACGACCCGGACATGAACCCCAAAACTAGTGCCTTTTGTTTCGCTTGAAATAAATCGTGATTATATATATCTGACAAATTGTTTAATAAGACCCAATAATATTATATGTATTTCAGGGCTATACGTATCAGTATGTTATTTATAGATGTGGTTCTATTCTATGTATGCAATATTTATTATGTAATATCAAGCTGGTAACTGCTAATAACGTGTGACAAACTTTCACAAGCTAAGTTTGTTTTAGATAAGTTTTAGATTGCAGGCAAGGAGGAGATGGTATGTGATGCAGGACAGCTGCTATTCAATTACACATGGGATATAATAGTTATTTTTCAGAGGCGTGTGTATGAGGATAGCTATCTAAGTGAAAATTACCTCCAAAATGATGCCTTTCAATGTTTGAAAAGGTCCAATGCAATCCATTGCAAACTCACAGAAGCCACCCAGGTCGATAAAAGTATACCAGGCAGTCCTCTACATTCTATCATCTGTTATCTATTCCTATTTATCTAGGGTGTATTGGAGAAATGTTATAGCCAACATCAATAACATTTCACCAGTACCCTCCAGTGCAGAAATTCCCAAAACGTGTTTTTCTGTTGTAAAAACAATCTTAATGGTATTTTTCTGATAAAAATCCATAATTACTATAATATTTATGTGGTAACAAAGTATCCTAGGATTTTTATTTTATTTTTATATAATTCTGGTTCGGTTCTGTGGGCGGCAAATACTTTTGAGATATAGGGAAAAGTTAACCAGGTTTAGGACCCCTGCTCCAGTGGTTTCAGGACCCCTGCACTAAATTCACCCTAAACTGCTGTTGCAAACGGAACTGTTCCTGGGTTACTAGCAGGTGGATAGTGACACTTGGCAGCTTTAGTTCAACAGTGCTCGGCTCTGCAAATCGGATTTAAGAGATTCATTTCGGAGGTATGACATTTATGGAGGCCAATAACAGCTAAATGAATTCCTGCCGGCTGATTTATATTTAATAAAATTATTTTATATTATTTATTATATTTAGTATTTGCCCGTACAAGTAATTGCTAAATAATTTGATTTAGAGGAAATGGTACATAGTCAGGATATAATCTGTTAAATCAGGATAGAAAAAGTTTGGATGTGATTGTGACCTGGAAAGTGCTAAACTGTTTTGTGCGGTGCTCTTTAATTGCTTCTTAGATTACATGTTACACTACATGTTTGCCCTGACCAGCCAATGTCTCTGTACTAACCATGTTTCAATTTCACTGTTTAACTTTTTCACTGTAGCCATCACTTTTGTTCAAAATATCACCCTTTTCTATAGAGCGAGAAAAGGTAATTGAGTCATTGGTGGATCAATTTAATCTTCACACGCTCATAATTTCAAATAATTTGGAACAAAATCAATAGCTATAGTGTCAAATTATTTTAAATATTTCATAAATGCTGAAATGTAGGCCTATTGATGTTATTTTTGTTATTAATGTCTATCCCATGGTACCCACATATATCAAAATGTTATTGACCAAATACTGTTTTCTCTTCTACATATATAGGCCAGCTCATATTTCAAGTGGGTTCAATGGTTGGCTCAACCAATTAAAATGGGAGATGTAATCAGTTTTCTCTCTAGCTTTGAAACCCTCGTTTTAGTTCGACTGTAATTTAATAGCACCATGAAAGGGATTTTCATGATTTTTTGTGTGCAGGCAATAGTTAATGCGGGAAACTGTGTCAATGTCAAAATGGCAATACATTATTATTCATGGGGACAGAATTAATCCAAACTACTTTCTTTTGAAGATGACATGAAACCAATTTGACCTTTTAGATTTTGTGATTGTGACACAAATGTTGGTTTGGGTGTGCAGTGCATAACATTCAAATGGACATTAATAACCATGCATGATATTGAATATGCCATAGACCTTATTCAACATGACAACTCACTGGAAATGCATTCTAAATGCTACCTGGGTGGGGAAATGGAAGGCAGAACTAAAGATAATGCATTGAGTGAATCTGGATCAATATTTGCGTCCCTTACAGATTCATCATCATGACGTCACACCATCATATCCTGTTCTAAATTCAGTCCTTCTTGTAAATAAGGCCTCTAATAATACATAAACAGGTGATACAATATTTTTTTGTCATCGTCCACCTGAAATCGATTAAAAATATATATATACATTACACACATAGCACTTAGCCACTTAGCACCATGTTATTAGGTTCTGAATATAATCAAGGAGGTGCCTGAATGGCTTCTAACAAACCGAAATCCTGTGATCCCATGTGTTATTGTGATAAAGGGCTATAGAAATAAAGTTTGCTTGACCTGGTCGCTATGCTATCAGAGCAGTCCAGAAGGTGAAACGGAAGCAAACACTGGATTGTGATTGTCACTAGAGGGCAGTCATGATAGAGATTTGTGTGAGGCGGCGTTCCTCTGTGATTAGGTTACGCGACCTACACAGAACGGTGTTGGTCAGGAAAGTTGCTTCCATGTAGTGCACTGAGGGATCGTCTGTTTCTTGAGTTCCTATTGAGTTCAACCTATTAATCTGAAACAAGTAGATGTTATTAGATTTAGTCATCCTGCTGAGTAGCATACATTTTTCATATACACTCCACCGGACATCATTATACCTCATCAGGTTAATGTGCTGCAGGTCATTTCCAGACTGAGAATATGTACAAGTTTAGCACAAAGCTCCAGTTATTGTTCAAGAGTGAGCATGGGCATATCAGAACTTTTCAATGCTTTGTGAGCACGACAACAGCACTACAGGTGTAGCTGTAATCGGTAGCTCAAGAATGCATTCCAATGCGCACATTTGAAGGTTGAGTAATACAATTTTAACGGATTAACACATTTCGAAAAAGGTTTTCGGGAGGATGAATATTAATTATCTTAACTCTTTGTTTTTCAACAACTTTTAAATGAATAGCGGCAGTGAATATGTTGCTAACTAGGCTAGCCTTAATGCTGACAAACTTGCAAACATCTCAAACACAGTGAATTTCAAACAAAAGGTCAATAGACTTAACTGAGAATGTTAAGTAGTAATATATACCCATTTAGTATATATTCCGGTGTAAACATAATCACATCCATTCATCGGCAGTTACCTGAGCACCCGCTGCCATATTGGGTACGGACTCAGATGCCTATTGGGCCAAAAATACGAATAGGCTTACTTTTTTATTTATTTATTTTTAATGTAACCGTCATATTTACATTGCCTTCCCATTAGAAATATGAATAATTTATTAACATTAATGCAGAATATGTTAAACATTAGAGCAGTTAAGTACTGAAAGTTACCTTCAACTGTTATCATTTGTTAATGGATAATTGGAATCTAATTTTTTTTTACATTTCATTCTACTGCAATTTCTCCACTAATGTAAATATGGCATTTTTTCTCAATAGATTATTGATAAAAGAGGTTGTAAGGTGCAGGTGATTTTAGTCAGGCTAGAGGAAACAACTGAGTAGGCCACAATATAATTTACCATGGCTGAGAATATCTCTCATCTTCATCTTCTATTACAACTCTGTCATTTACCCAGAAGACCACTCCATCCGTACACAAAGGGGTTTAAGTCTTCCAAAAGCAACACTGTTTTAGATATTTTGCAGACGTCCAGATCATTAAACTGAAAACATGACGTATCAAGTGGAAGAAAAGAGTGCTACTCATAACTGGTTCTCCCTCTCAGAGACATCCATCATAAAAAATGACTATTACACAAACAGATTTCCATAATTCTAGAATTGCCTTCTTTTCCAGCCCTGACATATCCCATGCATAAAACATGCTTCACACATTAGTCCTGTCAAAAGAACCTAGCCCAAATTACCCAACAGGCACACACACGCATCAGTGTCATAATCTGGTGAAAATAAATCACATAAGTTCACATCATGTTCTACATTATAAGTGGGGTTTAGGTGGTGTTGTCAAATGAAAAAATGAATGTGTGTAAGACTTGGTGGTAAAAATATAGTATTTAATGATAAAAGTAAGACTTATTGGTATAATGAATGGTAATAAGCATAAACAGCATTTGAATGATTTTGTTTATTTTATCAGAAATTACAGAAAGGAGTAGACCACTCAGCTGTGACCACAGACAATAGAATAGGAAACAATAGAAATCAAGGCGGTTATGTCAGTTAAAGAGGGAATTATTCTTAACCACCTGTTGTTTGTCCCAACTGTGTTGCTGCCAACGGCCTTCAACCCCATGACTGGAAACCGCAGGGTGTAAAAGAGGCTATTAACACTAAAAGTGGATGTGTTTACTCTAACTCTCACTGGTGGCTGCACCACCCGAGGCATAATGTGGACAGCTGAGTGTATTTAGTAGACATGGGTTCAGTATCCAGTACTGTAAAAAATGTGACCAATGGTTACTTAAAAAACGTATACTTTTTATATGTCTAATCCACCCAATATCATGCCTTCTTGGTGCCACAGTTTACTTAAGTTGTGTCAACAGATCACCATTCATAAAAAGTATAGCAGAGAAACTTGTATTTGTGCAGCTTTGTTCAAACATGTTTATCCAACATTTTGGAAGTGCAAAATGCCAAAATACAAAAATAAAATAGAGAGGACATTAAGATACTCTGCAAGATCTGGAGCTCAAAACACACCTCAATCAACACCAAAATACGCATCTTTAAATCGAACGTGAAGCAGTTCATGCTCAACATGGGAGATCTGGAAACAACCACCACCAATATTTTCTTAAAGGGCTCACATTATGCTTTTTTGGGGTTAGTAATTTCATTTGGGGGTACTACTAATAGGGTGACATGCCTTGATGTTAAAAATACACCTTATCATTCTCACACTGTTAAGTTCTGCAAAACTGCTTTCAGCCTCTTTTAAAAACACTCTGTTTTGAATCTTGACGCTTTAAGGCCCCCCTCCCGAGTAGCCCAGTCTGATGTTATTGGTCAGCTGGAATTGGTAAGCGTAGTTCAGCTGGTATCTTAAAAGAGCATTATATATGGAATAACATTATACTTGGGAAAGTCACATACAATTGTGACACTGGGCTGACCACTTTTTCCGTCCTTGCCATGCTTTTAGTCGAATCAAAGACAACACCGACCGACTTTGATTCACTATATAGTTAGCTTGATTTTGATATGCGGCGCAATAAGCTGGCATATTTGGTAACCTGCAACGCAAACAAATGTTCAACTGCTACAGCAGCTTGGTTATAAATTGTTCATTAACTAACAATAATTAAACAGGTCTTTCTTCTAATGGCAGTCCCAGAAATGTGTGGCAGATGATGACGTCCATGTGGCGCGAAATGCCTTGGGTGGAGGTGTAGGGTGATTCAAACCAAAGACCTCCCAATGAGTAAAATGCAATTAATTAATAATTCAAATATGTTGAATTCAGCTCACTGTGATTCTAAACTACACATAGTCTTTAAAAAAATAATATGTATAGGCCTACATAATACAATATATTATGTGGTTACTATTAATAATTTAGTAAATATTAATTAACCCCAATCCCAGTTTCCATACTTGCCTACATCCCAGAGTATTCTGATGCTTTTGACCACCGGCTAGGTTGTCATTTTTCATTTTTAGTTTACGCTAATTATTGAAGCAATTGATTACTTCGAGCAGGGACAGCTTTATCTTTCGTTTTTCTTAGTTAGCACAAAAATGTATTGTAACATAATAACATCAAGCGTAGCTTACACAGTTGGCATTTTGACAGCGAAAGGTAATGAAAGCTAACCTTACCGACAGATAAATGTGATTCTGGCTTTAATGATGTAGATCAGCCTTTCAGGCTTTTTCACCACAGTTTGTCTCTACAGCGTTTAAGAGCAAGCCAACCTTGTCATAGTAATAAATATATAAAACGCTGCGCAGACTAGTGGGATTGTACAAATGTCTATAACAAGGACGAAATAAAGCACGGCCTTCAGGTTTTAAAATAAATCCTTCACTGCCACCACAGTTACTCCATCTGCATTGTGAGTCTTGAATGGGTATGGGAGAGGTGGAGGTTTGGACCGCGGCATCCCTGGTACCTACATGTTGACTCTTTTTTTCACAATTGATTAGAAAGCAGACACGAAGAAGGCCAACAAGCATTGATTTGAAGATATTTCGCACTGCAAGCATGCAAATCCTACGTGGTTCAGCATACAAATGACATGCATAGTGATCATCAATTTTGAATTGTAGGAGTAATTCCAATATACCAAGGATTACTATTTTCCTTCTATCCATCTTCTCTCTTCAGTTCAAGCCCTAATTTATTTTCAAAGACAAGAACATTTCAGATGTACTCTTGGATCTACTTCCAAAGCGTTCTTCCGTTAGTGACAGCAGAGCGGGCTATGCAGCTTTTGCGTAATATTTTCCCCTCTGCCAGAGATGGCCGAATAATCAGGTAATTTAAAATCAAGGGAAGCAGGTCCACCATGGGCTTTAGGGAGAGTTAATGATTAGGAAATTAAACTTGAAACAAATGTTTGAATGTGTGAACATGTTTGAGAGTGCTCCTTGAACTGCTGTGATAAGGACATATTCTAGTTTCATAAGGACACCTTTCAAAGGGTGAAAAAGTGGAGAGTTATAGTTTATAAATAAAACTCACCTCAATACAAAAAGGATTAAAAGGAAAAACTATCATCGCCTTCCTCAAGCATCCTGTCTTTCCTTTTCTCTTAACACTCCAATACAGTATCGTGAGCCTAAACCTTGTGAAGCTAACTCAAGCATCCTATTCTTGCGTAGATCCTTTTAAAGGCCCCTAGCTCCCTTCGATTTTTACTCCAAGTGCCAATAGAGCTCTGGATAATTGAACCAATGCATGGCAGCCAGTTATAAACACTTGACGGTATTTGGATTGGTCACTAAATGTACACCGCTTCCTAGTCAAGTCTCCTAAAGACAGAATCCCTGGAGGATTATTAAGTCCTAAACACCTTTTGGCTAGGTACCATTAGCTATACCTTTTAAAACGAGAACCAAATTCCAACACCAGATTGGTTTGCATTAGATTAATCTCTCTCTAGGTTAATGCTATTGCATACATGGCTGATATCATGTGGTACCTGCTTATTAAGCATTGGTGCGACACACTTGTTCCCCGCTTATTTAATTGAATTGAAGGGGCACATACAGGAGAGCCAGCTGCCTTTTAAAGCTAATTCCCCACCCTCCAGCGCCTGTCCACCTGACGTAGCGAGGTGCACATTGTCTGGGACATTCCCACCTGCGCCGCCGGTTGTCCCCAGCAGGTCTGTGACTGCCACACAAATTGGCCTTCTGAATGCAAATGTATGTTAAACGAGGACTCTATATCGCTTCATATAGCCAATCTCCAGCTGTCTGCCAATCGCTCCACCAAGTACTGGACCCTCCGTAGCATACCTTATCACAAATCACGGCTTCATGCATACACTTACGCCCTGCAGCTATCTCCACACAGTCCCCACACCTGCTCCACGGCTTTTAATAAACAGTCCATTTTGGATGGACTTCACATTAGTGCAGATTTAGTCTTTCGTGCCCTGCTCCAGTTATATATATATAACACATAACTTGCAGTATTTCCTGGAAAGCCTTCTCTGTGACCATGTCGCCTAATTTGCTTGATGAGTTTTTTCTGTCAGTCAATACCGAGGTCTTTAGCCTAGGTCTAGATTAAATGCCTGTCTAGGGCCTACAATCAATAGGCGTTATGAAAGTAATGATATTTAGCCAGTCAAATGATTTCCTCCGTGGGGATGGCTCAGCGAATCAGGGAGTAGAGGACGACCTGATCTATTGGCACGTCAAGATTCTACTGTGGAAATCCGAACACCTCACGGACAACACTAGCTTCACCGTCTAGCAAAACGTCCTGTTTTCAGTTTACCTCCACAATATATTTCCAAGAACGTCTACATCAGCTGCTTCCCAATTGGTCGCAGGGAAAAGAAAAAACCCAACAAGTAAGTGCCATTCAAACATTGACCCTTTATTTCTTATTAACCATCGTTGCCCAAGGACATCAGTGTTTGCAAGACAGCGGCTCCCCAAGCAAATCAACAGAGACAAGCTGCCATATGGAGCGCGTCACTGTAGCACAGTGGGAGACCCATCCAAGGGACTTGCTTCCATGAGGTTCTGTCTCTTTGGTGCAGTAATGTTGAATGCCTTACAAAGCCAGCAAGCAGAGCAAGGTTATTCTATATTTGATTCCCATATAGAACCCCTATATTTATCAATCCTTCTTTAATAATTCTATATTTCCTTAAAGCGCCAGTCTCATACAAGTCAATTCTTCAGATCACTCAGTGTTTGGTTTTCCTTCCCTGTGTGTGTGTGTGTGTGTATGTGTGTGTGTGTGTGTATGTGTGTGTACCTCAGGGATCACTATCAGAGGACAAGCGCACTCAAGACATACTGACAAGGTTAATTAAGGCATGCATCGATGCACAGCAAGGTGCACGCACACACACACACACACAAACACATACACACACACCTTCCATTTGTAGCAAGCACACGCCCTCCCCACCTACTAAAGGCTACCACACATGTAAGCACAGTAAGAACCTTTGATTGTGCAGAAATGTGTAACATTTAATCCTTCCCCCACCCAATACACACAGACACACACACACACACACACACATACTACCTCCTGCTACTATCAGTGGTCGCACATCAAAGCGGTTGGATTATTGAGCAACACACCTTGGCTGTCCTATGTGACCAATCAGTTACTGCAGTGGAGAACTGCAGCAGTCACTGTCATTGATCATTACAATCAGATACAACAAATGTTCAACCAATGGACTTGTTGCTGTATAATAATAACAATGTGCTGACGTCAATGCCGAGACCACAGCAATTGCTGGCTTTGGAACTAAATGTATTTTGGTGACTGTTACGATCACATGGCCTAAAAAGAAAAGTGTTGCCTTCTGCGACCCAACAAAATAACAAAATAAAATCCTGACAAACACAAAACAAAACAGTAACTCAACACTCAACTGCCTAACAGGTTACAAAAGATAACATTGGGATACCCTATATCTATGGACAAAGAACATTTAACAAAATTGGCCAAATGGGTTATAAAAAAGGGGCTAATGGAGAATGGAGATACTATGGCTTTGTCTCAATTGTAAAGAGGCTTGCACAAGGCTATCACCTTGATACCTATTTAGGAAGCTTGTTCCTTGTTAGGTTCCTACTTTGTGAAAGTGGATGCGAAGTGAGATAGCCTAACCAGATAGCATCACTTGACTACGCAAAAACGTCACATTGACATTTTACCAGAGATATATGTACATTGACTGCTTCGACCCGTTGCTGCGATACGTCAACGTCACCTCCATGTTGGAGAAGCAAGACGGTCTAGCAAACAAATACAAATAAACAGGGGAGCTGCGTTTTTTCTGGTGAAAATCACTATTACGTTAACATTTCTCAACCGATTTCAATGATTAATTTGCATATTCCTATTAAATTATGTTATACATATTGTATATACTATTATATATTTTTTTTTTTAAACCAGGTGTTCCTTGTTCCCCTAATGACGTGATTGGCTCAACACAAATGAATCTCAGAGGACTTAGATATCCACCTGACTGTAATGGCATTGGCAAGAAATACATTTCGAATAATTACAATGAAACTTTGAGGTTTTAGTAGTAAAGAACAACCCCGAAGAAAATAAAACGTCATTAAAAATATTAAATTGGTGTTTATGCTGTTTTAGGTGGAAAAGGAAACAGGACAACCTCAACTGACCCTCATCCAAGTGATGGCTCGCAGCCCAAACTTGGAGCAGATTGTCCCCTCTCTGTAGTACGTCTTAAATTTAAAAAAAAACTTAAACTTTAAAAGATTACTTTCATGTCATCATAGCATGGTGTGGTGTTGCCATGCAGTTGTCCTTTTTTGTTTAATGTTCGTTACATTATTAAGTAAAGTTATGAGACTGAAGTAGTTCATTTTTATTATTTGGGTATACGCACTGAAGGGGACGAAACCCTATTGTTGTTGATGGAACCCATCAACAATAATAGGGTTTGTTATTATTATTATTATTATTATTATTATCATCACATATCCTCCCACCAAAACCCAATTGCATGTGAAATTGTTCCTATTCCAATAGGTGTTGATCGGAATATGTTCCAATTCCGATACGTGTTGATCGGAACATGTTCCTATTTCGATACGTGTTGATTGGACAATAAC
This sequence comes from Lota lota, assembly GCA_026745465.1. NCBI lineage: Eukaryota > Metazoa > Chordata > Actinopteri > Gadiformes > Lotidae > Lota > Lota lota. The sequence continues at coordinate 1,410,178 of JACYXH010000410.1, read as the reverse complement.
GTCAGGGTGGTGTTCTATTACATTTTAAATAATTAGTTTAGTAGTATTGTAGCAGTTAGCCCAACCAGAAGGCTAACGTCAAACCATTGTGACCTATCGTTTACTTCCATTGTCTTGTCTTTCAGAAACACACGGATGATATGAAGCGGTCTTCATCTCTACAAGGAATAGTGTTCTGCAGCCGGCAGCCTTGACTGCACTTATTCATCTGTCTGAGTTATCCACAGACTTTATACTTTGATACCCATTTGAGTTTCCAAACATTGTACAATAATTTCCCTACGGGAATAAATAAAGTATGATGTTATCTTAATCAACGGCTCAACAGGCTGTGACCAGCATTGCTGCTTGCAGCTGTATTTAAATGAGTTGCTAAACAGCGCCTGATCTAAGGTTGCATGCTTACTAAGTATTGTGAGCTTCATGCTCTGAATATAAGCCACATGTTTAGCATTAATGTGGTGCATTGAAGGCTCGCATCCACAACTTTGACCTGTAATGGACGGAGGTTCAGCTCGCTAGGAAACCAATTAAAACCAGGGAAATACATTTTATTTATTTGAAACATCAAAGTAAATTGCTGGTGTATTCCATCGTCGAGAAGTAACTTTTGTGGACAAGGCTTCGGATGTAAATGTGTGCTACAAGTCTGGAAAATAGGGAGTCAAAATGTATGTGGACAGTAATAATTACTACATGATCTGCTCAGATTTCCAACCGGAAGATATTTATTTAGCAGGAAGAGAGGGATTTTAATTTATTTTATTATTCCTTCATTTTAAGTTCTTTGCCTTCTGGTCCCCCTCACAGAGGCATCGCTTTCTCTGTCTTGGCTCATATTACTGCCACACGTATACACACATACACACACACACACACACACACACACACACACACACACACACACACACACACACACAAACACACACAAACACACACACCAGCTCAGAGCGAAAACATTTCTCTCTGGCTGAATTACAACAATCACGCTTTAAGCAATTAAACGAGACAAACAAAAAGTCAATAAAGCAATTTGCCCTTCTTTCATGACAAATGGCAGATCAACCAGAGAACCTGTTAATCACTTGCTTTCATTGGACAGTGGAGGCGGAATCCAGGAGGAGACGCTGTTGATGATGTGACTCACTGTGTGAACTCTGGGGGGAATGCTTTGGCATCTCTCCATCACACTGACAAACTTTGTGATGGAATCCTGCCTTCACAGGTCACACATCCTTCATCCCTCCCTAGAGTTCAGGAGGTGGGGAGCATATTAAACATGCCAAACATAACTTGCATGAAAGCCGTTAAGATGCATGTTTTCTTATGGGATTCCCTGTTGTCTCAGGAGAGCGTGGGTGTGTGTGCGTGCACATGCTCTTGTGCATTGTATGTGTAAATTTTTTAACAGGTTTTTATTGATGCATTTTGATGGATGATAGATATGTTGGAGATGACTGGAATATTAAATGCAACAAGAAGACTCCAAGGAACCAGGGGAGGAGTGTGGTGACACACGCACGCCTGGTGCATGCCTGAACCTAAGTTTTCATTTCCGAAGAATGTTTTTGTTCTGCAACCAACATGAATGCAAGCAAAGCAGATGTGCTTGAAGCCCATGAAAACCACCCTAGCAGAAAATAAATCATATTTACATAATAAAAGTTGTGCTGAGCCGGGACAATGTCGCCCTTTAACAAAATATTCATTTTTCTCATAGGAACAACCGTCAGCGTTTGATTTCTTCTACGATCTGATTTGCAAATACAAAGACACCCAGGAGCACAACCCAGCCTGCTCATCGCCTTAGTTACCCAGGGATGGCCAGGGTGGAATAATCCCTTTAAAGGTTGCCGGTCTCACTGCCCTGAGGATGTGCGTCTGACCCCGCAACACACAGGGATACATTCAAATGGAAGCTGTCCTTTCTGTTGTTTAGGCAGGGAATCTGATGTCATACATTCAGGAGCCGCAGGATTAAGCGTATGCTGGAATGACCGTAGTAACTATGATTCAGGTGTGTAATGTGGTTATGGTATAACTGGGTTTGGCTGCACCTTGGGGAAGTGGATTGGAGTACATTACGGAATTAAAAATTGTCCCGGGGGAGAGGCTTATTTACCTAATGCATTTCTCTGCGGTTTGCCATTGGGGCGTTTTAAGGGGTTTATATTGATGGAGTTGAATAAACATGTTTGGAATAACTAGAATGCTTAACTCGTGATGACACCAATCAATGTGTTTACACGCACACTATAATGCACGGCACAATTTCATTCAGAAAGGTGCAACTGTCCTGTAAGCACTTCAGAATAACGAGAAAAAGAAGATTTCAAATTCAGAAGATGGTCTTTATTAGTTTTTCTACTGAAAGGTCAGAGATTCATGCCCCATGCCCAGAATCAAGCAAGTTCACCGGATAAATTCATAAATTACATTATGGGCATTATGGGCTGTTTTCTGTTTTGAAACATCAACATAAATCTAGATTGTCTTTTGGATAAAACTAAAGCAATGACACTTTTGAACTAGATTGAACACAAACAAACAATACTTCTGCATTAATACTGTATTAATACTGTAGTAATACTAGCACTGTTGGATATTGACACACAACCACCCATCACTACTTCTATACAACAAGATAATGAAGAGGGAACCTCGTCCCCTCTTTTGTTTAACATTAAGCTAAATATCATCACATTGATGCACTGTATGGTCCAGAGATCCATGCAGTGCCCACCTTCACCTGCTGGGTAATCCAGTCTCACCTGAAAGGGCCTCCAACTATATTGATTGGAAATTTGCGTCTTACAAATATTTAACTCGATCGCACACACAGAAACACACAGAAACACACACAAGCACCAAATACAACTTTAGAGCTGTTTCATACGGTGCAAACAACTGTTGAGTGTGAAATTGTTTTTTTAATAAAGTGTAATTATAAGTGCTTTGTATATGAAACACTTGGATGTGCAATTAGTTTGTTTAGACAGCTATGATTACTTTTAGCGGCGTCCTGCTGTTCAACAGCAGGGACGGAAGACTGTTTCCATACTATAATTATATTTTAAACCTGAGATTTATGAGACATATTCTAAGCTTCATTGCACAATTGTACTTTAAGAGCTCAAATTTCAAACAAACAAAGAAATATGTTCTGTAACATCGATGAATTCTGTCTTTTTCATGCATAAGGAATCAACTTTCTCATCTAATGACTTAGGTTAAAATCCTCAAACAAGTACACATTCATATCACTTTCCAAGACCCTCTTCTTTTTTTTAAGAAGAACCATTCATTATTGTCACACACATTACTATCAGGATATTATATACTAGGTAACTAGTATTCTTCACTATATTTCACACCCAGCAGACGGTCAAAAAAGTATCACATGAATACAGGTTCATAAAAATCTGGCATGCAATTGAATCAGTGGTCAAATATGTATTGAAATTTAGTGGCATTACATGGAACATTTAATAGACAATAAAGCAAATTATAAATGGTACCAATACTAACCCATAACACAAGTTACCTATGTCAGGATTCATTCCCACAACATTTCACAGCACTAGTCTTGCATCATAGCACACCATGTTCACTGGTTGGGAACCAATGGACTAGATAAATAGTTAATTTTGACATGCTGTGCTTTCACATAAAGTGTGAGCATAGGTGAGTGTGTGTGGCTGTGTGTGTGCATGCATGCATGCATGCGTGTGTGCGTCCATGTGTGTGTGTGTGTGTGTGTGTGTGTGTGTGTGTGTATGTGTGTGTGTGTGTGTGTGTGTGTGCGTGTGTGTGTGTCCGTCATGCCCATGGCCCCTAGATCCCAGCATGTCTACCACTGCTGCATAACTCTTCATGTGTACCATATCGACAGTGGCCTCAGGCATGTGACAGACAGAGGAGAAAAGAGGGCAGAGGAGGGCAGAGGAGATAACTTTGTACCTATCGGCGATCGCTCGATCATGGCAACCACTGTTGTCTTATTAAAAGGAAAAGCCCACATGAGCCCTGACGTTGTCACTTAGCTGTGGTTCTGATTAGTCGGTGCAGCCCATTAGACTCCTCTGCTGGGAAATGTGTTATAAATACAATTTCTGTGGCTATGTGGAAGAGAAGGGAGGCATTTTACGGACACCCAGAGAGCTAGTGGTCCGCAGAAAGTGCATCTAACCAAACATTTAGAGGACTGTTAGGAAAATGTATTAAAATAATATATTAAAGAACTCTATTGAAGGAATTGAGGCCTTAACTCAAGCAACCCATTTGCAGAAGGAAACGGAAGTTGCTCGTAGCTATTTGTATGTACTTGCATCATATGTGTAAAAAAGAAACGTGCATCCCTGAACATTATTATTATTTCAATGTTTTATTTATAGTTTTTTATTAGTTATTTTTCTGCAGCATGGCTCGGTGTGTTGCTGTTACCTTGAAATTGACTGGCTCGGAAAGAGAAGCAATTTGGACGGAGCGCTGGTTAAATGGAACACAATAACAAATATGGAGCACGTGGAAAATGTGTCTCACTCTGTTGTATAATCCATTGCAATACTGCCCCATTCTATCAACAGGACAACTCCTTTAGAAAGCATGTCGCTAATCATGTGTGTGAACAGTGTGGTGGCCCAACATGAATGAGTTGTTGACTGCATCTCTCTCCCTGTTCATTAAACCCGCAGCCGCAATGACGTCATGTAGGAAGCCATTTGTCTTGTAACATTTGGGATTTATGCACGACTGCTTATTTGCATATTACACAGCAGCATTAATAACTGTGGCTATTTGTGTAGCAAGTCACTTACTAGTTTTAATGGACATTAATTTGCTTTTCCATAATGCTACTCTCCACACTATAGTGGAATTACCGTCCAGCACTCACATTCTTACCTGTGAAGGTCCAGCTGATGAATGGATGGTCAATTTAATTACATAAAGCAATTACAGGCTAATATGACTTGAATAAATTGTATCTTGTCATGTGAAGCTGGCAGATGTTTAATTTTGCCTGCCACGAGATCAAAGAAGTGCAATCTTTTCTTATCTTATTATTAATAATTTCATTATTGCTCATTGTCAATCATCAGAGAGAGAGAGAGAGAGAGAGTATGGTGGAAAGAAAACTACCAATTAATATATAAAAAGATAGAATCTAAGGAAAGGATAGTTACAGCAACACCGACCGCTATCCTTTCCTCCATTTGGCTATCATGTTACATCAAATGAAAATGTTAACCAACTCCACATCCAACGACAGAGTGAGTGACAGAGAGCGTGTTAGGCGTGTGTGTGCTGCTCCTGCTGTCCAGCTGCTGAGAGAGCTGTCAGAGGGTCCTTCAGGGCTTCATTAGTCCAACCCAGGCAAGGCTGGATTGGTACCACCAGGGGCCCCCATGGGCCCCTCAGCTCATAGTTTTGGAGCAGGAGAGGAGCATTACATAGTCAAAACATTGACATACATTGTCATGTATTGTTGTTGAGAGGCTGTTTATAATAGGTTCACTCAGCAACGTTTAGATGTGTATGCGTGACCAGCCGTGCTCCGTTGTGGGTGTAACGCACATGGACTGTATAAAACCCAGACAGAACTGATCGTTATCTGATTGGATGATTATCAAGATCAAGAGAATGGGTAAAGCTTGTCATGTTTCTGGGGAGCTTTCCTTTTTTTTTTTCATCGCAGAGACTCCTTTCGCGCTCAGGGTTCCGTGGGCACGTTCCAAGATTGCCCGTATCCACACCAGCCATGAAGGCTGCATGGTAACAGACCCCTAACAACAGTTCCCCCTGCACCTCCACAGACTCATCTGCTGAATACACACTAATCACACAAATATAAACACATATATACACTCACATAGACATATATATACTCATATATACATATTTACACACACACACACACACACACCATTTACACACACATAGACACACATACACACATACACACATACACACAGAAACACACATATATACACACACACAAACACACAGACACACATACACAAACACACACACATACACACACACAGTGTAACAACGTCATACCAGCTCCTGTTATTTACGTAAGCACTGCACTTAATGTTGGGCACCAACACACAGCAACAAGTTAGCTGAACAGTCAACTGATTGTGCTGACGAAGTAAATTTTCTGATTTACATTTATCTTAAGAGAAAAATGTATATGCGTATGTGGAAGGTTAATCTGTTTTGCTGTCCCTGTATGAATATATATATATATATATATATATATATATATATATATATATATATATATGTGAAACACTAGACAGAGTGCTCTGAAAGGAAGTGGTACTCTTTGAATTTCAGGTCCAAAATTAATTCAAAGTGTGTCTGTGCGAGTGTGTGTGACATTGATTCTGATGCTCACAGATTGGTAGTTCTCATGCCTTGACGAATAAGGCAGGACGGTTTTTAAATAAATAAAGAGAAGCATGAAGCTCTGGCAGCTCTTTAGATACAGATCAATAACGGATATATCGCTGTCAGCCGTCAGGTCTTTCCCTCATGTCTACGCTTTTATCTCTCTATCTCTCACTCAATGTGACTCTCTCTCGCTCTCTCTCTTGCTTTCTCTCTCACTCAATGTGACTCTCTCTCTCTCTTGCTCTCTCTCTCACTCAATGTGACTCTCTCTCTTGCTCTCTCTCTCACTCACCGTGACTCTCTCTTACTCTCTCTCTCACTCAATGTGACTCTCTCACTCTTGCTCTCACTCAATGTGACTCTCTCTCTCTCTTGCTCTCTCTCTCTCACTCAATGTGACTATCTCTCTCTCACTCTCTCTCACTCTCTCTCTCACTCAATGTGGCTGCCACTCAATGTGGCTCTCACTCAATGTGGCTCTCTCTCGCTCTCACTCAATGTGACTATCTCTCTTTCTCTCTCTCTCTCTCTCTCTCTCTCTCTCTCTCTCTCTCTCTCTCTCTCTCTCAGTCTGTCATTCTCCATCTTTCATGCTACACTTTGCCCTGGAGATAAACACATAGAGACATGAGACATTATATATATATATTGACAGTCATTTTCTCTTTTTTTCTTTTTTTATTTGTTGCAACCACCCCAAGCCAGAAGTCGTTGGCTCGCGGGAGAACTTGTCAAACAGGACGACGCGTCAGGAAGCAACTCATGTGAAACAGCGCGCCCTCGCACCAAACAGCTCAGCCGGCTTTCTAAAAGAGTAACAGCTTGCTTTGGTTTCTTTTTTTGTTGTTCATATATTTTTAATTGGTGACCTTTCGAAAACAACACAAAAACTTTGTGATCTTGAAGAAAAAACTAAATAATCCTCCAGATTATTAGTGAAGAAAAAAGACGCTGTCAAGAATAGCACTGCGTGTTGGTAATGACGGGATGACTCAGATATAGACCTTAATGGAAATACATTTTTAATGAACACATTTTTTTTATCCCAGTAAAAACTGTTTGACAACAAATAGCAGCTTGATATGAAACTGGTTATACATTTCTAATACAATTCAACTTAGTGCCTACTGGACAACATGCGCAAAATGTAGATACAAGTTAAATTGTCCTATTGGCAACATTTCCAACGCCACCTTCTTCCCCACTTGCAGTGTTTTCGTTGTGTCATTATACATAGCTTCCTCAGTAAAACACCGTCCCACACACTCTCAGTCAAACACCGGCTCACACACAAACTCAGTCAGATCCCGGCTCACACACACTCTCAGTCAAATACTGGCTCACACACAAACTCAGTCAGATCCCGGCTCACACACACTCTCAGTCAAACACTGGCTCACACACTCTCAGTCAAACACCGTCTCACACACCGTCACGGCCGACAGGCTTTTGCTCTTGGCCAAATTGTTGCCGACCGGGCCACAAACCTTGGAGGCGCTCGCGACGCTCGGCTCGTGTTTCTCCGACTGTGCCTGAGCGCACGGAGTCGCTTTGCTCTGGGAGCCACACACAGAGGGTTGCTGAAGAGACAGGCTGAACACAGAGGAAAGTTTATCCCGGTAGCTTTTCCGGAACCTCTGTGCAGACCTGTAAAGGTTCCCCACAAAGCAGTAGCAAAGCGGGTTGAGCGCAGAGTTGGTTAGCCCGAGCCACTGCGCGAACGGCCTCCCCTGGAGGATCCACTCGTGCTGGACGTGGTTCACATCGCTCTCCTCCTCTCGGTCGAGAGAGTCCGGCATGTTGAAATCTATCCAGATGTCCACCACGTAGAGGGGTAGCCAAGACAGAGTGAAAAGCAAAACCAACGACAGCACCATCTTCGCTATCCTTTTACGCACCCTGGTCCGCAAGACAATCTGCGCGTTCCCAAATTGGTTTGGCTCGTTCAGTTTTTCGTCCGTGCCCCAGAGCTTCCAGACGGTCAGGCAGCTGATGACCAGGTTGAACACCACGGGGAAGCAGTAGAGAGAGCAGAACAGCAGGAAGTTGTAGCCCTGCCGCAGCTTCGCCTGGCTCCAGCCCTCCACGCACACCGTGACCGTGTGCGCCCCGTCCAGCAGAGCCAGGGCCCGGGTTGTGTTCATAAACAACAGCGGGAGGCAGAGGCCGGACGACACGGTCCACACCAGGCCAATCATGCACAGTATCCGCCGACCGGTGAAGAAGGAGCGCGCGTTCAGGGGGTTGTGCACGCTGTAGTAGCGGTTGAGGCTGATGACGGCGAGGCTGAGGACGCTCGCGGACACGGACACCGCCTGCACGAACGGCACCGCGCGGCACATGAAGTCCCCAAACACCCAGGCGTTGTACACCTGGTGGCCGAGGTTCACGGGCATGCACACGCACACCACCATCATGTCGCACACCGCCAGGTTGACGAGCAAGCGACGCGTGGCCGACACCCCGGACAGCCGGTTCCTTTTGCGAGTGAGCACCAGGAGCGCCATGACGTTCCCGCCGAGCCCCACTATGAACGAGATGGTGTACATGACCACGAGCACGATGGTGCCCGGCTCGTGGCCCGAGAACAACACGTCCACGGAGAAGGGGTTGGTGTTGAAGAAGGTCCAGTTGTAGTCATGGGTTTGGTCCTCCCAGAGTGAATAGTTGGCCGATAAGAAATGTTCGAACTGCGTGTAGATTCTGGAGAGATTCATTTCCCGCGGCCGATCACATCACTGGAGCTCTGAAAAGTGTCCATCACCCCGGAGGAGGTGGTGCGACGAGCCACAGATATTGAATGGACCGCGACGAGAACACACCGAACCGTTTAGAACCACTTTCATTTATCTGCGTGTGCCAGGATGCGAAGAAAATAGACCAAAGTGTAACTGCTCAAAGTCGTCACCAGTGCCTCATGCGCTGGTCGGAGCTGCACTGTGAGGTGGCGCGCAGTCCTTCCGTTGGCTTCCCTGCCCGTTGGAAGTGTAGTGTCACCACCAGCGGATGTTGTTAGATACCAGACATCCATCTCATCCACCCTCACAAACTTCAAAAGATGCAGATCCAAATAAAGCTTGCATCACTTTCTATTTGAAACCATGTGGGTTGGTGAGGGAAAAGAGATTGATGGCAATTATTTATTAGCAAGCCAATACAGCCAATACATTCATTTACATTAACCTCAAGTTAATGTACTCATTTTAACCATGAAAAGATAAACAACATTAATATTTCATGAATTATACAAACTCCTATGTTGTCATTATCCATATGTTGTACTTTGATGGAATTGAAGACTTTGACCGCAATTTTATCACTTTAATATGAATTATTTGTAATAGTGAGCCTATTATGAATATGTTAAATATTCAGTGACCTGAATTGAACATGTTCAATATGTATTCTATATTCTGTTTCATGAACGTGTGTATCTCACCGAATAGTGTGTGTGTTTAATAAAGCCTTTGCAGGCTTTCTATGTGTAGTCCCCTTCGTATTTAATCTCATCCTGCTATCTTTAACACTAATGCCATTTTAATGTTTATGACTTAATCGTGTTTAATGCGTTTTTCAGATGAATTACCAGCATGGATGGTTGTGAGCAGGCGCTGAGGCAGCAAGGGTTTTAATTCCAGCTCGGTATTCTGTTATTTCTCATTAAAGCTCCAGTGTGAATCAGCACCAAGAGTTAATGCCCATCACTTGTTCCTCAAGTTATGAAAGAACTTAGGGGGGTTGGAATGTAATTTCCCTCAGAACGGCTTGATTTAGCCCCAGCAGGAAGGCACATCATGCGTATGAAGACCTCTGGGTCTTCCTAGTTGGATGTAAAAATAGACGGCATCTCTTGTCTCTTGGGTGACTGACTACCCTTTCCTCCATGTTTTTCAGCACCTTTTGAGAAGCAAAGCATGAAATTAGACGGCTGGGCCCACAGCTGGGAGTTCATGTTAAAATGTAAATCTGTGATATAAAGTAGTAGGGGGTGCCCATGACCCATTCCCCACCTGACACACAGACACACACACACCTCATGCTTGTGTGTGTGTGTGTTTGTGTGTGTGAGACAGAGACATATATATATATAGAGACATAGACAGGGGAGGCAGAGACAGAGACACAGATAGAAAGAGAGAGTGAGAGAGAGAGAGCGAGTGAGTGAGAGAGAAAGACAGAGAGAGAGAGAGAGAGACAGAAAGAGCGAGAGAGAGCGAGAGAGAGACAGCTACATTCTGGTGAAATGTCTGGGTCATTAATAATGGGGTGTTAGTGTGCGTGTGTGTGTGTGTGTGTGTGTATGTGTGCAGGCAGAGGGAAACGCAAGATCAAAACATTTCATCATTTCATCATTTCAAGCTAAATACAACACCCCACTAATGTGTTGCTGGCCGACAATCACACACATTATAACGTATTAGTCCTATCAACACATTCACCCACCTATTCAAAAGCGAAGCCCCAACAGACAGCCATGCAACCTTCCAAACCATCACCCCCTCTAGGCACACACACACACACACACACACACACACACACACACACACACACACACGCCTGGGGACACACCCCACACACACACACTGGCATTCACCTCTCCCCCCTCTCCTTCTCTCCCCCCTTGCCCCTATAATATGAGACACGTTATGCAACCGATCCGTGTCCCGACTGGCCAACTGGGCGATGTTTTTTTAAATAAACTCGTGACTGCGTGGACCCCGACCAACATCTCCTCTCGTCGGCCCAGCTTAGCGGCGGCCACGGCCTGAGATGAACCATAGCGACGGGGAAGGTGCGGTGAGGGATGGTGCTGGAGCTCTCGAACCACCGCTTCTTAAAACTATGGGGTCGAGACCAAAAAATGGGGCGTGATTCGGTTTGGAAGTGGGGGGGGGGGGGGGGGAGTCACGGCACAGAACACTCCTTTTTCCCGAGTGTGCATTTGGTTTGGTCCCACAGACACACTGAAATTGTCTTTTGGGTCCCGAGGGGAAAAGGTTTGAGCTCTAAATAAAACATAGAGAGAGGCTGCGCATACCACTGCAGGATACGCCAAAACACTGCATGGCATTTTATTGGTGTTGAAATGAAGTGATAAACAATAATATTGTATTCATTTAAATGCATTTAATTCAAACATACCAAATTAAATTGTACTTCCCTACAATGCAAGTAAAAAATACAAAAATACAGTAAAAGGTACACACACACAGAATAGATGTGTACCAGAAAACATATCACATACGGCTGTTCCACCGACCTTGGTTAGCCTGCTAGCAGGAAGAGCAAGCAGCCCCTCCAACCGTTTTCCGCCCCTGTCCTCCAATTAGAACGCTCGTTGGCCTCTCACAGAGGGGCGAGAACATTGTACCACACAGAAGCAAACAAGCCCTGAACAAATCACAACGTAAACAAACACATGATGGGTCTTTATGCACGCAACCTCAGAGCGCACACAGAGACGGTGAAGAGAGTAATGACTCGGCACCCGCCGGTAGCTCACCTCGGGGCGTCAGGGGGGGAGAGGGGTGGCCGGGGGGGGGGGGGGGGGGGGGGGGGGGGTTATGGGGGAGGAGGGGCCATCTGTTTGAGCAGAGTTTCAAAGGAGGGAAAAGTTAGAAGTGAAACCATCTGCGTGATTCCCTCTTTCCGTTCCATTAAATCGCTATTTGGTGTGGGCTCCATGCGTGAGAGAGCAGACAGGCTGAGAAAGCAGAAGGTGGGGGTAGGCGCGGCTCGGAGGTGAGCGTTGCGGCGGCTCATGGATGGACGCCACAATCAAACACTTTCCCGGGGAAACCAATTGAGTCACAACGGCACCAATATGATGGCCAAGCCTCGAAGGTCGCATGTGGTTTCATTTAATTAGCATATCATTATGTCTCTTCCAATTCTGGGGGACCGTTTAGAGAGAATTGAATTTTCTCTCCTCTAATCAGCCCTGGACAGACATCTATCAGTCATGCAGTTGATGTAACCTTTCGAAAAGGAATTCAGTACAAATGGGATTTAACAGATGCAAACGTGTACGAAAAACAAGCATACTAACACTGTGACTGTCACAAACAAACACGTGCACACAAGCACACACACACTCACACACACACATGCACACACCCACGCAAACGCACACACACACACACACAGTATATGCAAAAACATAAAATAACTGGGTGACATACATGTGTGACATTTCAACAACAAACCTCAAACATGCTGGCAACATTTTGAAAGAGGAAGATGCTGCCAGCTGAGCACTGGTATGAATCCCTTAACATTCTTCCAAAATACATAATCTTCGTTAGCTACTAGTTTCAGTTATTTCCACCACACCAACAGGTGTATGCGTGTGTTCACAGATAAAACGGAATGGCCGCCCAGCTATGAAAACCACACTAGGTTTTCTTGCTCTTGTTTCATTCTGTAAATCCATACAAAATATAATGACATTGTGAAAACAAGGTTTAATTGATTGATGAACTTTATTTATGGTGGTTAATGGATTATTAAGGTGACAGAATAGCAACATCGCAACACGTCTCCACCACCAGCAGGGCGAAGGGTTTCTGCTGAGGGACCCAGTGGGATGAGAGAGTCAGGATATAATCACATGACGGAAGCTCAAAGGTCACACAGGAAGACCTGACCTACCCTCCAGGATATAGACCTATCCCCGTTTTCTGGACCTATCCCCAGGATATAGACCCATCCCCATGTTCTGGACCTACTCCCCAGGATATAGACCCATCCCTGTGTTCTGGACTTATTCCCCAGGATATAGACCCATCCCCATGTTCTGGACCTACTCCCCAGGATATAGACCCATCCCCGTGTTCTGGACCTACCTATCCTCATGTTCTCCCAAATCCCGTCTTAAATAAAACCTATTTTATTGGAGTTATTTCCACAGTTTATATTGCTGGAACATGGAACAAGTCGTTCTCTCTGACAGTATGTGCTGTGTAATCATATGGAGAGAAGAGCAATCATGCTGTCCATTTGCCCACCACTAACGTCACCATCTAAATATAAAACAGCTGCGGTGATTGAAAAGGTAGATGGATTTGCGGTTTACCTCTTTGGGTTTTCTGTTGAGAATTAACTGTCGAGGCTTACAGTCATGGAAGAAGGAAAAAAGTAAAGGAAGAATAATATGTTTGCGTGTCGGCAGTGAACTTAGTGACTTTACAAATTGTCCAGAAAATCTAAATATTGTTATTTTCACTTGCTGCTGCATATGTTTTTATATAACACAAGGTATCCGGAAAGGTTTACTGTATATCTGTGGATACGTGGATGCACGGCTGGATGAGGTTTTATACAGTCAATATTTAAATGCACCGATGATCTGACAAGTAATAAAAACTGACGTTTTCTTTATCTCAGCTTAGAGCCAGAAGACGCAGGGAATATGGGAAGAAAGAGTTGACTTCTCCCAACAGAAGCGATGACTTGATGTTTGCGATTGTAGAGCAGCAAAGAAATGCTCAGTGATTCACCTGTGACTCAGGACACGTTCCTTTGCTGCGTCTTCAGAGCCTCCGCGGTGATGCAGATAAGAGCCTTTCAGAAGCTTTAAAGACATCACAAAGTGATGTGTTGCCCTTCTCGAGATAGGTTTCTTCTGCCAAGCAAAAACATTTTTGACATCGGGCCAGGGTCAATAGAGTTGTTTTTGCTGCTTTTTTGGACCTTCTGTAAACCATTACGTTGACTTGATGTAATTTTACAAACTTTTGTCAGTGTAGCGATCTGGTTGATTTGGATTAGAAAATGTACCTCTTTTGTTTCTTCATAATTACTTCCAACTTTGTTGAATAACTCCTCTGCAATTTAATATAAGGCGTTTGATGATTAATAGGGGAAAAAACATATTTTCAAATTCATCATTTGATGCAGGACTCGACCGGACTATTCTAGAACTGATGGTGTGCAATGCCAATACTCTCAGTTTGATACAGAACTGACATTAACCCAAACTCTCTACATTACCTGGAATACCGACTGAGTTACAGTTATATTTAAACTATGTAGCTAGCTATAACAATAACTGTGAGTTTTATTGGCATCCACTGACTGATGACGCGCAACATTTTTGCTAGCTAACGGTAGTCCACTTGGCATACCACAATCTTGACTGGCGGACGGAAAACAAAAGTTAGGCTACATTCGATTTTTGTAGACAAAAAAATACTTAGATGACCATCAATTTCAATACAAATAATTTAAACTAATCCCAAAAAACGTACCTCAACCACAAATGGTGTCTATTCTTCTATTTAGAGTAGTTAATTTTAAACCGACATCCACTAACCAACACTTGAAGTATGAAATGGCAAGTGCAGTGCCGCCCTCCTCAGCACTAAGGCCTACCTGAAATGACCACCACGCAAATAAACCTAAAGAACCGCGGTGTATCTGAGGTCAACGATACATTTTGTGGGATATGACATTTCAGCAACTACATTTGAAAATAATAAAAAAAAAATATATATATATATTTCTTTGGTTCTAAATTTTGTGCACTGTGACCTGAAGTTGAACATAACAGCCTAGATGGCAATTATCATTTGCCTGCTGCTGCCAGAGCGAATATCCCCATATTAAAGGCTATCATAAATGATATTCCACATGTTGAAATTGTTGAAATTGAAGTCCACTCAAACAGCACTAGATTTTTATGGGATTTGGATGGTCGCCTTTACGACAATGACAGCCAGGTATGAAATGTTTGAAGTAGAAGGAGAGACTGACTTTACTTTCACTGGTGAATTACTCT
>JACYXH010000410.1:1320000-1390000 GCA_026745465.1 Lota lota | reverse complement strand
GTCTCGGAAGACTTCACGAGAAGAAGCCAATATATGTTTAGATCTAGTCCAAAACACCTGTCAAAATCTGTCCTTCTGCCCATCTTAAATAAGCTTGTATGAGTATAGATTGTTACTACTTTAAACTAAAACAGACCATAATGTTTGCAGAATGGATACCAGACGCTTTACTAATATTTACACAGGGATCAAAGCAGCCGCGTGAAGTCTGTTTCCTTTTGGACATGAAGTGAGGGGAGATTTGTTGCTACAAAGCGACAGTTTGATACCAAAAGATAATACGGAAAAATGAAAGCAGAAAACGTATTGCTTATAGTACAATGGTAATAAAAATCACAAAGTGGACACATGCATGGGCATTGGTTGCATGAACATACCAATTAATTGTGAATATAGTGACTTATTGTCTTCTGTTTTAAAATAAACTAAAACTATAGTCAGTCATCAATCATCTGTTTGTTTCATTTGCAATTGTTTGGACCATTGCTTTTCCGACATAAAAAAAACTATCCTTGACACACCATTTGAAGGCGATGAGCAGCTCTTTGGTGTGCAGAGAGCGGTACGACGATAACTTTATGCTGATAAATGTGTCCAATGCACTGGCTTCACCAAACTGCACGGATGGTCAAACCAGCTCTAGCTGATAAAAAAAACACATTTGAGGAACTCTATTGTTTATTTATTTCCTCAGAGGGCCTAGAGGAACGTGAGATCAACTTGATGTCATGTTTATTCTGCTGGAAAATGAGCCAATCAGCTGGCGGCGTTTTGAAAGTTGGGAATTCATGCAAGTAGCACTCAGACATGAATGGGACTTGATGTGGGCGTGACCCTGTCTGACTTGACTGGTGAACTCCTGCCAGGACAGAGCCAGGACTTGGGACAGATGGAGAGAGGGGTAGAATGTCAATTTGGAGCACACCAGAAATACATCAGCTTTGAGTTTTCTTATCTGGTTTTACAGACTTGCAGGAAGTGTGGACTAAACTCTTTCCCAAAATCTTTTTTTGCTAATATGTGACTCAGATTAGTTTTTTTCATATCAGGGTGAACAGCACAAATCACATGGAATCTGATATTTTCATTTCTGATTTGGGCCACTAAATCCGATAGAGCAGAGCAACCTTTCAACTCGTCTGAACAGTCATGTCGGAATTCACGTGACATTTACCTACGCTAAACAATGTGTGGTAAACAGCCTTTGTTGCGAGTGAATACAACCCAAATCCTACGAGCTTGCTTGGGGAGATGGGTAGCCAGAGTGTTGTGCCGCAAGAGTCATGTGGAGAGGCCCTGACAGATGTAGTTAAAAGTAGCCCTTTGCATCCCGACATTTTTTATTAAATGTGTTTCGGTGAAGGCATTCACGTCAACATCCCACTGCTCGAGGCTCAGCATCCACACACACCTCTGTGCAGAAGAAGAATCCATTGCTCCATTAAAAGCCAAGATTAAGAATGTGTCTCTCTTTCTCCTCATCCTTGTTATCATCCACTCACGAATTCGCTGGCTTACACTGCACATCACCTTATAAACTAAACCGAAAACACTGCAGTGGCCTACAAGTTTACTTCCGTAGAGCCGCGTGTTGCATGGGCTGTACTTGTTATTGTTTTTTTGCGTATGTGGGTCAGTTCAGGACTGGGACCAGTTCACACTGATATCTGATATTGGCCACATTTAAAAAAGAATGTGAACAGAACTGAAATCGAAATAGAGCAATAAATCAAAATTGAGTAGTGAAACTTGCAGTGTGAACGCGGCCTCGCTAACTCACCCACGCAGTGGAGACATTCACCGCGCTGCGCCCGCCCCAGGGTCCGGCAGAAAGAGAATGATTAAAGACCCATATCGGATAGCGTGGGTCTCCTACAGGTCCTCATGTCTGAGTGGCATTCTGGCAAGTCTGGAGCATGAGGCAGCACGGCAAATAGAGGCAGCTTTACCGGGAATTATTATCTGGCCAGCGGAGAGCGGGGATTACCCGGGATTCAGACCCTCGTCCAGCGAATACGCTATCTCCACTTCCTGCTGGGACACAGCCAGCAGCACGCACACACACACACATCCACACACACACACACACACACACATACACACACCATTTACACACACCCACATAATTTACACACACACCCCACACACATACAAATCAATCACACACACACACACACACACACACACACACACAAAAAGCCAGACTGACTGCTTCAGACTTACCTGTAATGAACCTCTTCTGAACCTCTCAGTCATTCTCTGCCGCCTCTCCGCAGAGAACATTTTCAGGGGCTATTCAGCCCGCTGTAAAAATGAGTTCTCATTTGGCAGGGGAACAAGCAATGAGAGCGAAGGAGGGCTGCTGGACGGATGTAATTGTGTGGTGGGGGAAAACTGGGCAGAATCAGCAGGAGAGGCCAGAGCTCACAGGACCTACGGTCGTCTTTTATTACCGGAGACGGACTTTGAGAGAGAGCGAGAGAGAGTGAGAAGAACTAATTTCTCTCGGCTGTTTCTCTATTCACCGGAGACGGCCTATGAGAGAGAGTCAGAAAAACTAATTTATCCCGGCCGTTTCGCTATGATTTCCTCCACCCCCCCCCCCCCCCCCCCCCCCCCCCCCACCCACCCACCCACCCACCCTCCCTCCCCAAGCTGGACCTTCGAGAGCGCCGGGACACGCCTGAAACGAGGTACAATATTAGCAGATGAGGCGTGAACGCTGCAGGTAAACAAGCAATCATAACAGGCGAGAGGGGAGCTGGCACGAGCCAACCGTATGCTGAGGAAGGTGAGATAAGGGCTGAGAAATGATAAACAAACACGCACAACTGAGAGACAATGTTCCATTCCACACGAGTTCACAGCCAATACAAGTATTCCACAGAAGACCACTGACGTTTGGTTGGGCACAAACAGCCTGGTTTTGACTGGTGTCCAGTCAGAACCTGGTCAATAGCTCCTGCTCTCTCACTCACACTCTGTTGTTTTCTCTCTTGCTCTTTCTCTTTCTCTCTCTGCATGCATACACACTTTTTCTGTGTGTATGTAACAGAGTGTGTGTGTCTGTGTGTATTGGGTGGGGGAAGGATTAAATGTTACACATTTCTGCACAATCAAAGGTTCTTACTGTGCTTACATGTGTGGTAGCCTTTAGTAGGTGGGGAGGGCGTGTGCTTGCTACAAATGGAAGGTGTGTGTGTATGTGTGTGTGCATGTGTGTGTGTCTGTGTGTGTGCGCGTGTGTGTGTGCCTTTGTCATTTTGTGTGTGTGTGTGTGGGTGTGCATTTGTATATCTATGATTGGAAGTGATTTCCAGGTCCTTTGAGGTAATTTTGTGCACACAAGAACAGGCCAAGACAGAAAGATACCATGAGTCAGGCTGGATCAAGGAGACGCTTCTTGTTTACATTTCAGCCCCAAAATCAATCAATAGAGACACACCTCTAAACTGCTCTCCTGGTTATATTTTGAATAATAGAAGACATAAAGCTGCAATTCAAATGCACGAGTGATGCTAACTTGATTTGATTACAGGCTTTGGGAATTGCCTTCAGCATTATATGGACTGGGTTCTCAGAGTGCAAATCACAGTATTTCTAACGCAATATTCAAAATAATTCACATACAAAAGCCACAAATGCATTCCCTTTATGAATGTTTTTACCTGGCTGTTACATACGCCACAATACACACTGCTTTTGTGTGTGAGTATTCCCTACAAAAGCCACAAAAGCATTCCTATTCCACAAAAGGGAATGCTTTTCCCTATAGGGAATGCTTTTGTGTGTGCGTGTATGTGGGTGGTGTATGTAACAACCAGGTATACTGTTAATAAAGGGTTCAAGCTGCGAAACTACTTACTGAGGTCTTTGATAACATGTACAAGCTGCTTGACAGATCTCTCTCCACAGAGAGTCGTACACTAATACTGCACAACTCTAGTACTAACCGGATACAGACATAAGGATGTAATGTGTTTTTCCAGCCAATGGATGGAGCCCAGTTATATCTGCCGGCTTTATACAGTCCATGAATCCATCTCAGAAACCTCACCGAAATCTCTTGATCCTTCATAACTCACTACAGTGGCCAGCGCTCTCTATACTATTTTACCTCCACTCACTACTCAATTTGCTTGGATATACCAGCTTGAATGCATGCATCTTACTTAAAGATAGTAGCATATTACTTTATATTGACAAAGTCATCACTCTTGACATAAAAAGAGTGTGTGTGTGTGTGTGTGTGAGCAAGTGCGAGATAGAGAGAGAGAGCGAGAAATGTGTGTGTGACTTTGTGTGTGTGTGTGTGGGTGTCAATGCATCGGTGAGTACACACACACACACACACACACACTTACACAGATGCAGATGCACGCACGCTGTGCACACACATGAACACACACACACGCCGCGGTACACACATACACACTGTCAATATAGCGTTTTCCGAGTCATGCCGAGGTGGAACAATCATAATATATAATATATTAAATACCCTCCCTCTGGAATAATTCTCCCAGAATTACTTTCTCTCCACTTTCTCCTTTCTCTTTTTGAGACAGCTTTCCCTCCATCTTCAATGACGGCCAAGACACACTCATCACACACCCAAACGCACACACACAAACGTCACACACATCGTATCAGGACAAACACACACACACACACACACACACACACACACACCCTGCCCCCACTCACTTTCACACCCCAATGGACTTGGGGGACCCCAATGGAATCAACAATCATGCATGATCACTGTGTTAAAAATAAATGTAGCTAGCTGGAGCCAGTGATTATTTACTACTTTAATCACAGGTTCATGAAAACAAAAAGTGTGTTCTATTACACAAGGGAAGTGAATAATCCCTTTGTATCACATTGCAGACAAAAATAGATGTATCGATTGTATAAAAAATATGTCTCTACTGAATAAAACCTCTACTGTTTAAACATTTGTATTTATTGTATCAAATATATGTATCTACTGTATAAAATGTATGTATATATACTGTACTGGTTCTGTAGTCCAAGCAACAGTACAGTTGGTATGTAAAGTTGATTACGTGAAAACGTGTTTGGAACCTGGGATTTAAACTCAAATCTGTGTAATTCTCTACTCACACTCAAGTATCAGAGTGTGTGTTTGTGTGTGTGTGTTTGTGTGTGTGTGTGTGTGTGTGTGTGTGTGTGTGTGTGTGTGTGACCCTTAACAATAATGTTTGACAAAGTTAGAAATCATTCACAGTTAATGCTTGAATTTCAGGCCACCTTAACTGTAGCAAAACAGGGTAAATATGTGCATGTGTATGAATGATCACACACGCGTGCGTGCACACACAATCACAAAATCAGATCACACACACATACAATAATACACATACAATCACCTCCCCCCGTCCCCGTCCCACACACACACACATACAGACATGGAAACACACACACACACAATCCCACCAAGCACACACACACACACACACACACACACACAAACACAGCTTTCATCATCTGAAAGAACTAATCATCTACCGCAGCCCGTATATGAGATGTCCTCGTATTCAGCCAATCAGCCTCCACAGACTCGGCTCTGTGGCAGATTGAGCACTCTACTGATACGACCTCACATTGCCTCATCTGGGCTACAGTCTACTGAAAGGAACCGATTGCACTACTGCCTCAACATTGTCTTTCACAAGGTGGTATTTTTTGGATAAATTACAAAAAGAAGGCTGTGTAGTATTTTGCGTTATTTTTTATAGTTATACTTGTGTGTTAACTTTGTGTTGATTTTTATTGTAATTCTTTCTATCACAGTTCCGTCGAGTTTAAATGGTTTAAACGTCGAAAGACAATCTCAATCTCTATCTTTTCTCAGTCAATACAGTCATCACAATGCACCAAATAGTGCCAATTACATCAAGAAAATAGCTGTATTCTTGTTTCTGACAGCAAGCTAAACAAGGAAGTAAAACAAACCAATTGAAGCACTGGTTTTTACACCTTAAGTGCCTTATGTGTTGAAAGTGTACCTGCAAGCCTAAATGGACGCATGGGTCTGGATATGATCATCTTGTAATGAACTCTTCCAATCAAAATTGTCAACAACACCACAACTTAATGCAGGATACCAACTCCTACACACGTTGCATGCTGTGTCCTCATTTTACACCAGAAAGCAGAAAGAGAGAGAGAGAGAGAGAGAGAGAGAGAGAGAGAGAGAGAGAGAGAGAGAGAGAGAGAGAGAGAGAGAGAGAGAGAGAGAGAGAGAGAGAGAGAGAGAGAGAGAGAGAGAGAGAAGATGATAGGGCTGTTTGAATATAAGTGTACAGGGTTTGTTGAACTGAGCCGGTGTTAATGGGGGGGGGGGGGGGGGGGGGGGGGGGGGTATTTAGGAGAGAGAAGGGGAAAGGAGAGAAATGTTAGTCTTAATATCTAGGCAGGTAGATAGAGAGGGAGAAATGCAGAGAGATAGAGTGAGACAGAGAACATAGATATGTTTTGTTATCAGACCTGATATTTCCCATAATGACCCAGTGAGCAGGATTAGCTAAACCCGGCCCTTACCCAAAGAACAATAGGCCAATTGATAGCATCACAGATTACCTAAAACATCTGGGATGGGCACAAATGCTAATGTTCTTTCCGCTATTGACTCGACGTTGTTATACTTTTGGCTAATTTAGACGAACGTGAAGGAAAGGGAAACGGAGCGTTATCTCCTTTATTAACCTTCCCTTCATGTGCGGATATCGATCTGGTGTAAAATTTGATTGTTTGAGAAGGTTTCCAAATATGTGTTGACTGCATGTTTCCTATCGGAGGTCTAAGTGTCTGTCTCAGAACATGATTAGCAGGAAGTTGATGGGGGTTTTGTATGTAAGGACACAGCACCGAATAGAGACCAAACCATGATTGAGATTTCACGACCCGCGTCCAAATGGATGTCTTCGGACATCAGAGTTGATGTCGTCCCCATTGTTGGCCTGCGCTGTCGATCTGATAGAAATGTGCTTCTAAATCGCCCCCTGCTGTTTAAACCCTGCATTGAGTCTGCTGCCTCACATTGAACATCAATCGTAAATGGAGAAGAAGGACTGCGGTTCGACCTTTACACACCCGTACCTGACCACCTCAACACAATCTTACAGCAGCTCATTAACTTTAGCCATGCTGATAACCTCGTAGAGATTCATAGAATGCACACTAATATAGGCCTTCAAAGAAGACCATATTTTATCCTCCACTATTTAACGTTTCTACTGCACCTAAGTACTCCATAAAGAAAAATAATCTAAACTACAAAGTTTCTTAAGAATAAAACACACGATCCAAGAGTCAATCAGCCCAGGGAATATTTCTTAGTCGTTTAATACACGTTTAACGAGTTTGACTGTGTCTGGAGTGATGCAATAGAAATATACTAGCTTGATACTTCTACTGAATTAAAACACAGTGGTTTCCCAGTTCTGTGTTACATCTATTTATCTTATCGTTATGTTACATAATTTTTTTAATCTCCTGTGTCATTCGGCAAAAACAGGAACCTAATAAGACAGAACATTTGCATTGTAAAATAATTTTTGATGAAAATTGGTTCACGATTTGTCTGTGAGTTATAGGCCTGGATAATAGTTTATTTTATGAAGAAAGGGAAAGCCAAGCCAAAGCATAGGCAGAGAAAGCACCTGCAGGTAAAACAGCAGGACAACAGAAAAATGAGCACCAGAGCAGTGCCATTGTTCCATTGTTGTCAACAGATGACCTGGTGCAGGACCGCAGGTGGGCGACACGTGGCACCAAACACTGATCTAGAAACATAGGAACCCATTGTGAGGTACGGACCTATGCATCTTTATTAGATAGTCTCCGTGGTCACATTTTTTTATGGAATCCAGACGGAGACTGAAACACCTTGATTTGGAACTGATAGGGTTTGTGGGTTCGTTTTACGTATGCAATTGACATTCTGCAAACAGAATGTCCTGCATGCTTAATGATCCCATTTATTTTTATTCACATTGCATCATTCTTTATCATCCAAAAAAAGATCATTATTATATATAGGGTAATGTTTTTTATCCCTCAAGTAGTAAACTTTTTGTTTTGACATGTCTTATGTTTTATTGCATGTTTTGAAGTTGATGAAACATGACTTCAAGTTGTATGGGAAACCATTTGAACCACAATTTGAAAACATGGGCTAGCAAACTCCCTTTGGGTTGTAGTCCTTGGGTGAACAGGAACTGGAAGTAATGGTCGATAGTGAGCTAGAACTAAATGGCTTGTGGGTTCATTAATATTTTTCAGGCTTAGTGTCTGCCGCTTTTCAGCTCACTTTCCCATTAATAGAGCTGGTGAAGTGCGTCTGTCACTCACTCAAGGTAACTTATATTCAAGGTAATATACTTATTATGTGCATACCTTTTTCTATGTTTAACACCCTTTTCTTGTTTCTCAGCATGAGTGGAATGTTTAAATAACTCTCTCTCTCTCTCTCTCTCTCTTTATGTTGTTGACTTTGAGGACAGCAACAACTAAATGTAGAAATAGTTTGACCCTGTAGAATATTAGCCTACTTACTTCACATATAGACCTACACACAAGTCGTCACTTGGTTTGTATTTACAAACCCACCTAGATTTGACTATGTATTCAAATGTGTTCCTAAATAATAAATGCCTTAGTATTACTTTTGACATTATTCAAAGAATGATATTACTCATGCTGAGAAAAATATCCATATCCATTAAAGTTGCCTTCACAATTTATTATATTATATGAGCAAAAATACTTATTTTCTTCATGTACTGACTTCTTTATTAAAAAGATTACCGTTACTGTCTCATGTAAAATGAACAATTGTTGGTGGGAAGTATTAGACCTATGTGTAAGAAAACTATAGAGAGAAATGGCCCCAGGTTCATAATAAAACAAACAGGAAGAAATTATAGGCTATGTAGCCCCTGCACTGTCATACGAATGAAATCATAGGCCTACATGCGACATACGATATTAGTTAAACACATCCGATGACTTATGTTAAGTTTACCATCTAAGCGTCTGTTCAAGCCTTATACAGTCTATGGTTCAAGCAAACAAATGGTAATTATATTACCATACAGCAAACACACAATACAAACATACTATACAAACAATCAATCAGTCAACAAGTCAAACTGCAGTAGCCTACTAGTGGGCCCTAGTCCTACAGTTGATGAGAAAACAAAACATTGTGAGTGTTCTTCACTAGTGGGCTTAAGTTTATCGCCACCACTAATTGCATCCAAGACGATCAGTAAGCTTTACTGACCATTTTGTGCTGTCTGTTACTGTGATTTGACTTTAGTTTAGTTACTCTTCAACTTAGTAGTAACTGTTATCCAAATGTTCAATGCCACGTTTGATGGGGTGACTGCAATGCAATGTTTGGTATGTTATTGTGCGTTTATGTTATCCATCCTAAAATATTGAACGAAATCGTTCCGTGTGATACCGCCAACGGTTTTATGTCGAATGTGCTCAACGATTACGAAGATACGTTGCGTAATCTTCGGCTGGCGTCGAAAAAGGGAAACAATCAAGATAAATAAGATGATAAAGCTGAGAAATCGCATTTCTACAGCAAAACGTATAGACTGACCTTAAGCGTTTAGACAGTAGACGAGTAAATTATTGCTTACACACATTTAAAACTGGTCAGGCGGAATGACTCAAGTTTATATCGAAAGTACTGCTGTGAGACTTAAATTAGTACATATGTTTATTTGACCTCCTGTGATTGGCGGCGCGGGCGGAAGCTAGCCTCGTGAGACAATCCCGATCTCGCGAGTTCGGGAGGAAGGCGCCTTTTGCAGCTCCTGCATGGCAGTTAAGAGGGACTAAAGAGAAATAGCCACTGGACCAAAGTCATTCTGTGTTCCTAATGGAAAAGTGATACGCCCTTGGCTTCTCCAGGACATTAGATCGGTCTATTTCACCACGTAGCTGTTTAAGAGATTAAACGCGCAGACATGGTGCCTTTTAATCTAATGACTGCAGGTGTTAGCCTCTTAGCTAAATCCTTCAGTGTCTTCTCCTGCAGCAACTCTCTTGCAAGGTAACTTCAACTTGTTATGGGTGCTAGCTGGCTAGTGTTAGCCAGCGTGTTTATTTAAAACGAATCACTCTTGTCACCATGAATACAAGTACGAACCATTGACAGTATCAGCAGTGGGAAAAGGTTTTGTGTGAAACACCTTGTACTTATTTATTTCCCCGTGAGTTTAGAAGATCAGTCAGTCAATGATGGCCTGAATATGAAATAGTATCGTATCGCTGTTATGGAGGAGGTTCAGAAAATGAGTTCAGTTAAAATGGTTAAACTCATGGTTTATTTTGTCCAGGTGCACCAGTGTCCTCCCGGTGTCCTTCTTCATAACATCAAGAGGTCTGACTGCTCAGGCCGGTGGACCTCCAAAGAGACCCCTCAATGGATACATGAGATACGTGGTGCAGCAACAGCCCACCATAGTTCAACAACACCCAGGTATTTAGGGTAGGGGTCAATCATATATGGTTTTAGAAGGTCTGATCCTACAACAACAACATTGCATTGTTTCTAAGATGTATTATACCCACTTCTTGCACTACTTTTACAATGTCTAACAGTCTATAGAGCTATAGTTTGCTCCATAGTTTGCTCAGAATCCGGAATGTAGGTCAAACGTATTTGTTTGTGCGTTATGGTTTTGAATTGCACCCAGCAGTGAATGGGATGGGATGCATTAACATTTATTATTAGCGATTGTATTATTAGTGTTGGATCCCATGATTGGCTACTCTGAACTGTGCATTACATCCTCACTCTTATGCGTGCTTATCCTTTCTTTTCAATCACAGTTAGGCTATATCATACAGTACAAGATCAAATTGGTTGACGTCATTCTTTTTAAATGCTTTCAGATATCAAGTTGACTGACGTAATCAGGAAGATAGCCCAACAGTGGAGAATGATGTCGGCAGAACAGAAACGCGTGAGTTCCCCTTCTACTATGTAATGAATTAGTGTTACTGTAATCGTGGCTGACATCACATTCATAGTCAAGTTTTCGATCATCTTTTTGAATCGATGAAGGAGCACCAGATGTAAGAACCAGGCACTTGTTAAATATCTTTATCTTTTAAAGGAAAGTTATAAAGACATAATTTGCAAAATAACTTAAAAGTAGAGTAACCATAACCCACCAGGAACATGAGTGTGTGATGATAACGTGTTGAAACTGTTTTCTAACTAGTTATTTGTGTGTAGCAGCATTGATTTTGCGGTCCATAGAAAAGCAAATAGTCATGGTCCCTCCTGTCCTGCACAGGTTATCGCAGCCCTAAATCTGATCGTGTAGATGTACCGTCAAATGCAGCTAGGACTTATCGAGATGTGTTATTGTGTTCATACTGTGTTCGATGTTCTTTATGCTGCACAAGAGAAGCAGATAAAGTTATTAATCACCAATGGAGCAAACCTCTGCCCTGTAGCCTTTTGTGGAGGACTCTCTGCGTGCCAGGGATCAGTTCAAGCTGGACCTCCAGAGGTACCAGGCCCAGCTCACCCCTGCAGAGTTCGAGCAACAGGCCATTGAAAGGAAACAAGTGATGGCTAAAAGGAAAGAAATACGCAAGAAGAGGGTAAGTGATAACTAGGCAGAACTCGTTGTCGTTGCTTAAATAATTAGTTTGCCGTACAGCAGCTTAATCAGTTAGTTATATGAATGCAGATGAAGCAAATAATAATGGCCATACACTTATTTGAATAATTGTGCATTTAAGCTGACATTGAATTCTGGTGATGGGGTGTAATTCGTTTCTTCAGTGGAGATCCCTGGAGGCCACACATGTCTACTTCAATCTGTTGAAGCTCCTCTCCCTCCATCTCCCCCTGTGGTTTTAGGAGCTGAACAGCTTGGGGAAGCCGAAGCGCCCGCGCTCTCCATTCAACATCTTCATGTCGGAGCACTTCGAGGAGGCCCGGGGACTCACTATGCCGGTGGGCCACAAATCATTGATTTCATGCAAAGCATTATATGACATGCTCCATAATAACTCGTATATATATATATTATGATTTCTGAAGACTAAGCGTTCGCAGCATTTGAAATGGGCTGGGTTTACAAGTGATCTGGACCCTGATACAACGTGTTGTCTTGGCAGTAATTATTGTCTTTGGTGTTTTTTTATGCAGGCAAAATTGGTTTCACTGATGGAGGACTGGAGAAATCTGCTCAGTCACAAAAAACAGGTATTTTAGTTTCTTTACATTTTACAGTTTGACTATAGATTGAAGATCTCTCCCTGAATAGTCTTGAGATTTTGTGTTATACAGTGTTCTGTATCACCAATGCTTCTCTCTTGGTTTCAGGTTTACACACAGCTGGCGGAGGACGACAAGATCCGGTACAAGAACGAGATAAAGTCGTGGGAGGAGCACATGGTGGAGATAGGCCGGGAGGACCTCCTCCGGGAACAAACCAGGCCGAAAAAAGCCCCCGCTAAAAAAAAGCGGGCACCCAAGAAGGACGTGAAGGCAAAGCCCAAAGCGATGGTCGGTAAGAAGAAGAAGACTGCGAAGGCTGGCGCGGTGAAGGCGGCTGGGAAGGGGAAGACGGCTGGGAAAACGACCACAACTACCACCAGGAGTACAAAGTCAAAGCAGGAGTAAGGCGAGCTTGACCACTGGAGCTCAGACTACTGACACGCTCATGAACACTGTATAACCAGGAGGTTCTATGACTCTAATCCCATCCCGTTGTAACCAGAAGGTGGTGTCCCCGTTGTCATGAATGCTACCGAAGTATAAAGGGAAAAACCTTTGACCAGAATCAATCATTTCTTGAAAAACGGTGTCAATGTTCTCTTTCAGTGACGACTCAATTATGTTTTTCATATTGCTAGGCGGAGGAAAAACACATTGATATTCCTTGAAATCTGCTAAATATACCAGTGCTGAAAGTGTGTCATAAAAGGTCCTAAAGAAAACATTTCACTCCCATATTGAACAGGTTTGCTACTTTGAACATAAGCACATTATTCCTAAAGGACATTCAGACTGTCTTTGTGTCTGTTGCTAGGAGACAGTGATTTGTGTACCAAGATGATCTCCAGATTGTTTGGCATGTCTCCAAGCCACAATGGCGGAGGATATTGTATATTGTCCTCTTGTCGGCTGAGAACTGTCTGGATAAAGGCAGCCTCACTTTCTTCAGGCAATGCCACTCCACGTTTTTGTTTCTGCATCAACTTTTCCAAATGGTTTTCATTTAAAAACAGGATAACACAAAAAATACCAAATGTGATTTTTGTGATGTTTTTTCCTCCACATGCAATAAAGCACTTGGATTTGTTTTGGACGTTTTTTTTTTCTTTTGTTGTATTGCAGCATTCATCTAAAATAAGGTTCGTTCCCAATACGTTTTTGTAGCTAACTGAGAAAAAGAAACTCATTTTACCAGCTAGCTTCTTAAGGTGTTCCACCTCAATGTCTGACTGAATGTATAGACAATGTTTTGTCAAGTTGTAGACCTGCCAGTTATGAAGTTACCGTTATTATTACCAGTGTTGGACAAAAAAGTTTTTTGATCATGTGCATCTACTCATGTTTTATTACATTGTAACATGTTACCAAATAAACAAATGCTTTTCTCACACAATGACCTCATGTTTGAGAAGTAGAAAATGATTTGAGGAAAAAATAGCAATATATACATAAAACGACATTCATGAGTGATAAGGATGAACATATACTTTATACAAAGGGATGTCGTTTGACATTTGTTCAAATATTCTGTGGAATTGCACAGGAAGAAAGTGCTGTTTTCATTCACCTCGATTGGTCTTGTGTTACCCAAGCATTGCTTTTCAATTCAATTTTTATATCCAAGGTAATATCCCAAACTCTTGGAACTTGCTGATGTAACATGTCTTCGTAGTATTGCTGTTTAAGGGCCACAGTGTAAATGTATATAGCAGTGTTACTTTAAGTAAATAGAGTTCCAAAACATACCTTGTTTTGACTTGAATCTTATTCACAAAATGTTTGCTATTATTCAGTCAACCCATCTTAAAAACCTGTGATGAGCTAGTCAGAAGGGAGAACACGACCACTTCTTGGGCAGTAACAGAATTGTCATTGTGTTGCTACGTTTTGATGTTGAAAATGGAAAATGGTCATCAAGCCAAGTATAAAAAGGCAAGAGGGCTACAAAGAACTAGTCTAAATATAACATTAAAAACATGTACTCGACTATTTTATCTTCATCAGTGCATCAAGTTAGTATGGGCTTTCTTCTTGTATTACATTGCATTCATCCCATTAAAGCTGGACTCCATGTTGTCAGAAGATCTAAAATACATCAGTACTAACTATGTACTTTGCTGGTGCTTGTCTGTCTCAAGGCCACTTTCCAAGAAAGCTCTAAATTCCACCAAAATGAACTGGGCTCCTACGCTCCGCTACTCTGCTCTAGAAAGCCCTGTCAATTCCACCAGTATAAACTGTGTTTCTGCTCTCCACTGGAGATTATTGACAAACAGCAAATCTCTCCATTTAAATGCGATAAAATCCTACTCCATTACTAGACCGTGTATGTATTCCTTCAGAACACCAAACGTATTCTTCAACAATGCATTTAAGATATTTTGTGTTTGTTTCAGAGATGGAAGGACGAGGCTGGTAATCGCGGATAGTTTGGATAGCCGCGTGTCTCCGGCAGACAGTGAAGTCCATCATTAACAGAGAAGAGCTCATCATCTCGGCCCAGATGTCTGCTGTGCCGGAGCCTCCCGCAGTAGAGTCTGGAAGTCCGGAGAGAACACTAGTTTCCTCTGAATGTTCCCAAGCACCACCATGTCCCCCGTTCTACCGCCAGACAATCGCACAGACACCAGTTGCTGTCAAGAGAGAGAGAGACGTAGTGTGAAGCAGGTGTGTAAAGTAATCTCATGTTAGCAGATGAAAGCGTCACAGTTATTACGTTATGGTTAAGGGTCCATACAGTAGTCGAGAACAAGATGAAATCTCAAAAACTCAATAAGTGAGTCTATTGATGGCTGGTCTGATGGCTGGTAGTGAAAAAACAGCAAGATGATATATGTATATATAAATGCACACCTGGAGGAATGAGAAGGCTGCACCCTCAGACACGTCCATGATGTTGTCTCCCAGTTTCAGCTGGACGCGACCAGAGCGTCTTACCAGCAGTTTACCCAGCATGCCCTCTGAGAAGTCTGACAGGGCCGATTGTCTTTCCCTCATCAGCACCTTCTGCCAAACGGTGGCATGGGATACAAATGAAATGAAAAATGCTATGAATCATGGGATATAGTGTTGGAATAAGTGTGCATCAGTTGTTCACTTGTTCACACGCTCCAATTAGTGCACTGTCTACAAGTGGACCAATTCGCGAGACGGAAATAGTCTTCAACATGTGGACAACATCCACAAGCTGCTTAAGGACTGTTTGCCTGGAATACCATGTTTTCATGAAATGAAAAAAGTCAAAAGAAATGTATACAATTAATAAAACAATTTAAACATTTATATATGTAATGAAAATATACACAACAACTATGCCCACATGGACACCTCAGCCCTGTGTCGACTCACCGGTGGTGGGGGCTGGGCTGCCCTCCTGCTGGGTGTTTTCCCGGCTGCCGTGGCAGGGCCCGCGGGATCTGCATTCCCCTCAGACGCTGACGGCGGGCCAGGCATGCAGTCCGGCAGCTGGATGAAGAAGAGCTCCTCTCGCCCGGTCAGGCTGAGTTCCTGGAAGAGTTCCCCCAGGGACGGGGCCCCATGCCCGGGTAGCTCTGCTGCCTGGGTTTTGGACCCTCTCCTGGGGGCGTCACAGCCAGCACCCGTCACCAAGACTGGGGACTCAGTAGAGCACAGGGATGTGTCCTCTTTAACTGTGCCAATGAGAGGGAGAATAAAAGCTTTGAATTAAAATATATACAACACAACTGAAGAGAGTATCGGACAGTTATGGACCTCATGAGTGACTGCCCATAAACAGCAGTGCAGTTCTGCTTCGCTACATGCTAGTGGGACTAATTTACATTGAATGGTCATTAGCTTGATGTTGAGCCATATTCAGAATGACTTTTACAGAACAGTTACACAAACACAGAAAAACAAGTCAATTACAATGACAAATAGAAGCAGGCAAATTGTATTATTTTCGGAATGAATGCAATAAACGCTGACCCTGACAGAGATCTGTGAAAACCTCATTATTTCTTCCACAGAGGAGTTAGTGTAGAAAGGCGTGAATACATCACAAGGTCTTTAGACAAGACGCTATGGAAGAGGGAGACTTGCTCACACAAAAGAACAAAAAGCAAGTGGTGGAAAAGCACTTCCAATGAGAGTATAGTCGTTCAGTAGCCCACTGTGGATGTGTCTTACACGTTGTGCTAATGACCAGAGGCGTCTCTGTCTTCTGGAAGTTGGTATGAGACTGGTAAAGAGGCAGCTGGACGGGCCTCAGCCGCGCATCGTTCCTCAGATCAGGGTCATCTATGAACTGTTGTTGGGGGAGAAAGAGACAAGAAAGGGCCGCTTTACAACCTTAATGGGTTGCCATTCAGTATTAGTACAGGTTTAACTATCTGTTCCCACTTTCAAATATTAACTTCTTCACTTAACTTCGGCATTAGGAAGCATGTGTCCTTGTGTGGTTACTGGTAATGCATTTGTTATATACATTTGAGATGTACTTTATTAATCCCAGACAGGAAATGTGGGAGCTATACTCCCACATTTTGAGATTTGTACGATACAATATAGTGTTATGGTGTTATTATTTTAGACATTTTATTTGCATCATTTTTGCATTGTTCTATTACATTATAAAAAAAAAGATTAGACTTTACTGGTATACTATTGTAGTACTACCTATATTTTGCCACTCTATTCACACTACTGTCTCAATGGAGAGGAAAAAAACGGTTTGAAAAACAGGGGCAAGAGAGAGAGGAACAGAAAGATAGAGAGAGTGTCTACTCACGTCGTCACGCTGCAGTTTACACAGCATCTCATCCTCGTCCTGCTCGGACTCCCTTCCCTCCTTCTTCACAGCGTTCCCCACAGGAGACACTGCGGCCTCGCCCAAATCTGGGCTCCCATGCCACGCTGAGTAGGGAGGGAGGGGTTTCACCACAAAAATGGATGTACGTTAGGACTGCAACGATCAGTCGCTTAATCGATCCTGTGATAATCGATTAAAAGTTAAAGTCATTCATCAAGTATCAATACCATAAATACCAATCATATGTTCTGCATTATGTTTCAGAGATTTAAATATTTGGTTCACAGATCATTCTATAGTGTTTTCTTGGTTGCTTTTCAGATAAAGCAAACACATTGAAGACATGGACTTTGGACTCTGGTAACTTATGATGGGCATGTTATAGCCAAAATGATGAATGATTAATGATCAGAAGAGAGAGGTTGGGGGGGCGGGTGAACCTGTTTTGCACATGGTGTCGGCGGGTCCTTGTTCAAAGATGGAGTGAGACTGGATGGTCTGTGGTCTCTCTCTTCTCCTCCCTCGGATCTCTCTTTGCTTCTCATCTCCTTTTCTTCTCTCCTTCTTCGGTACCTCCTCAATGTCTTCTCGTAGCCTGCTGACGAGCAACACATTAAGCAAATAATAAACCAGGTAATCATTGGTCAAAATGCGTTATTTCATTTATTAATTTATTAACTTATTTATTCTGTAATTCATTACCAGCCACTTACTCGTCTTTACTTTTCCTCACAGCTTTGACGTTTGGCTCGAAGATTTTCTGTTGGGAATGAAACAGGTTGTAAGCTTTACTTTTGGTTTGAGTTTAGTGCTGTTTAAAAGACGCAACTGTCTTCTACTATATACCTTTGGCTTTTTTATTCCGCCCAAAGTGAGGTCTCTGGATTTCAGAGATGTCAGTCTCTCCCCTGGAACAGGGGAGGAAAGCCCCGTGAGGCGTCCTGGATGCCCTCTCCCCAGGGTGAACCCCAGTCCGGTCCGGCTGCCACATCCAGACGTCGCCGGGGCACTTTCCGCATTCCCCAGGTCACTCATTTTGTAAATTAAACCAGCTTTGGTTTGAGGTCAGAATCCCAAAGCTATCTTGCACAATATTGTGCTCCTGAGCCTAGAATCAAAACATAACGGAACATAAACAAAGTCAGGTCTCTTAAAGCGCCACACACACACACACACACACACACACACACACACACACACACACACACACACACACACACACACACACACACACACACACACACACACACACACACACACAGACTATCCCTCTCTCACTATCTCTCACTCATTCAGTCACTCACTATCTCGCTATCTGAACATCTATTTAAAATGTATGTCTAACTAAATCTAAGACTATAACGACAGCATAGCTTGTCCTCCATTTTGTTTGCTAGACATACACAGAGACAAAACAAAAACAGTTGAACACATGCATGTGTTATAAGCACACTGCAGACTCCAACACGCTCTCCATGTACATGCATATGAAGGCATATAAACAAGAATTTCACCATGTGTAATGCTTATTTACCGCACTAACCTGCCGCTTGGAGATTTCGTCGTGATGTTATCTTGTTATCTTGTGTGTGTGATCGTCTTTGCGCTTTCGTTCGTTAACCAGTTCGTATTCATACTAGATCCGACCTGTAGGTATGGCTCACAATACGATTAGCAAAGTTCGAAAGAATGATTTTCAACAAAAGCTTTCGATCGGTTTGTCTTAACAATAGAGATGGTCTGGGTAATGTTTTCTTCCTTCTCGGTATGGGGGGCGTTTTTTTATTGTTTGAACGACATTGTCGGCTGGAGCCGCAGAGTGGTGCTGTTTCATCAGATCAAGCATTTATGTGTCACGGATGCATGAGTTTATACCCAAGCTGTTATTATCAAATGGTTAACTTTAATTCACAGGTATGGAATGTGTCCTGGACCCACAACCAGGAAGAGACATATTATTATTATGTAAGATATAATTCTTTTCAAGAATTTGAAGGCATTTTAATGAAATCACAGTCTGTATTCATCAGGCAAATCAGTCAAATCTGCTCTGAGCTAGTCTCATCCAAATTAAAACACTTCATAGAGAGCAAAAACAGAACTATTCCCCATTAACAATTATCATTGTTAAACAGCTGTTATGTTACAGCTGTTCTGAAGAAACCTAACTAAGATAACAAGACAATAACAATAAGACCTCAGTAACATACCTTCGTAATACAGTGCTGTCAAACTCACCCTTCATTAGCATACTTTACTCTGATTGTGGTTGTAAATCATGATGAATCATGGCCATTAGTAATATCACTTTTACAATTGGTTGGCTACTTTGTCCCAGGCCATGATAGAAAACTAAAAATATATTTTCTAATCCCAAACAAATGAGTATTTTACATCCTGCATTTTGTTTAGGTAAAAGTCATCAAAGTATTCAGCTTCTGCTACGGTTAGATGATTCTTCCAGTCTCCAGCAATACCTGAAAAAAGAGAATATATAATAAATGATGCAGAAGTCACAGTATTGAGGGCTAATGATTTGATTAACCATACTGTTAAATGTTTGTTTCTGCTCTTAGTAATCCCTTACCTTTCCTGAGGAACTCTGACCCATTCTGGTCCATAATTTCACTGGGGACTAGTGAGTAGTTCGACATTTTGTTCTTTTTCATATTCTTAAACACACATCGCTCTGCAATCGTCCTTATTATCTCAGAATCCAGAGGTATGTCCACGAACTGAGCTATCCGGGTCACAGAGGCCTCCAGGTCCTACAGCAGCAGAGGTTACCAAAGCACTGCTATTAAAGTATTTATCATCATCATCATCCTCATCATCATCCCCAACATCAGCATTGTCTCTCTTTGTATCATTCAGATTTATTTGTGTCACTCCCAGCCTAAATAGGTTCTGTATAGACCTTTGTTTTCTAGGATGATTCTTTGACTCAAACCAACCGACACTTCCAACACCAACTGTCATCTGGCCAAAGGATATGGACAGGAGCTACACTACTCACTATGAACCAGGGGAGTTTTGCTATTTCCTCCCATTATATTTAGAATAATTGTAGAAACAATGTTATTAGTTTGCCTTAAATAATTATCTAAGTATCCTATAGCATTGCCACATTATCAAACCCCCAAAAAAGATCATTGGCATAACAATCGAGCTATTATTAATGTTACATTGCTTTACATTTTTAAAATCAAATGTTTGGTATTTTGTAACCTTAAGCCATACTCCAAAAACAAAAAATTACTTCACAAGTTCATTCAAGTTTTGTTGTGAATGATCATAGTGGTCTGTTTCTCCAAAAGTCAGCAGGTCTTTTACTAGAAGTAATCGGCAAGGATGGAGTCATCTTTACTGCAAGTAATTCTGTTTGTCAATTAACGGGAAAGTAGATCTCACACATGCATGTATACAGGCCAACTTATCACTCGCTCACTCAAGTGTGTCCTATCTCTCTGTCAGTGTAGCAACCAGAGAAGGAAGACACGGCAGCTGTACTCTATTAAGGATTTGCCAAAATACAAATATACACATTTGCTTACTCTCTCCATGTTATTATTTACAGGAACCCATGAAATCCATGGCAAGTATTATTTTTTAGTCTACTGCAAAGGAAGATGGATGGCAAGTGGATTGTGGAAGGTTCTATATTTCACCTTTCTGGGGTTCCAAATGTTGAGTAACTATTGAACCTTAGAGGTTCTATATAGAATCATGCATATGATGTTACGGTTCGAACTCAGGACCCAAAATCGAGAGACACACACGACGAGATGGGAGAAGGGCTAAAGGGATTCATGCGGGAAAACAGGCGAGGACTAGGCAGGCAGGTAGTCAGGCAGGCGGGGGTCGTTAACAGGCGGGCGGCAGCAGACAGAGAGCATAGGCAAGTGGGTAGTCAGGAAGACGAGGGGTCGTTCACGGGAGGGCGATCGGGAGACAGGAGACAGGAGACAGGAGACAGGAGACAGGAGACAGGATCCGGGGGGGGGGGAATCAGTGAGAATAGCAAACGAACTGGCGCCGGCTGCTAGGAAGAGTGGTGGGTAAATAGGGTGCGTAGATTGCTTGATTGCAGGCAGGAGTGTAGAGCGGGGTGCACGTGGTTAATTGATGACGGGGAGGTAAACAGAGACACGTGGGGGAGGGCAGCCGGCGCCACTAGGTGGTGGCAGAGGGTGACGTGACATTTGATTTGGGAATTTAATATAATATATAAATATAGAATGTATAAATATGTGTTAAAAGTGTCATGATTATTATTATTAGTATTGTATAGAACCACTTTAAGTTTTAAGATTGATCTAGATTGTTAAAGTGTACATGATAAAGAGAGGGGTATTTTGAGCTGTATTTGCCATCTTCTTACCAGCATCATCTCTTCATAGGAGATGTACATGATGTCCTGCTGTTCTCCAGCAGACAGCCAGCCCTTCACATGATCGAACCAGGAGCCGAATATTGCTAAGGTTAGAGAAGACAAAAATGTATGTGAATGTGCATTGGCCAAAGATATCGAATACCCGTCTCTAAATTAACTATGAAGCCACGCAGTGAAAACAAACACAAAGGGTAAAAGTGAACAAACGGTATACACAAGCAATCCATACACACCTTTTCCATTAAGGAATTTGTGGAGAAATTCAGTCTGTGCCCCTGGATTAACCAAGAAGGAGGCCATCCCACTAAAGTGAAAGTAGGAAGTGAATACATCTCTCGGGTTCCTCATCACATAAATGACCTGAAATAATGAAGAAAACACACACACACACAGACACACTCACACACACACGCACACACACACACACACACACACACACAGTTATCATTTAGCCATGGCAACCTCAGCAATAACATTTTGATTGTCACTCATCCCAAGTCATGTAGCAGATAAAAGCGACTGCTACCGACTAAATAGTAAAGCATGAGTATACAAATAGTTCAAAATGTACAAATAGCAGTGTTCAGGGACATTTCCATTTTTTTAAAATCTTTACATAATAAACCTGTATGGCTCCAAGCTGTATAGCTTACCCTCGGTTTGACCTTGAAAAAGGACGTTGACATCATGTCGTACTGGAAGTGAGTACTGAAGACGCGTGGGGACGGTCTCTGCTCCAGGTTAAGGACATGTGCTCTGATCTCCTCCAACCACGGCACCCGGTCCCAGTTGGGCACAGTGTCCACCACTACTGGGTCTCCCTGGCTCAGGATCAGAGGTACTATCTCCTGCATCCATGTTGTACCTGAAAGCATCACGCAGGGTGTATACAGGTACTATTGTGGGGTTTGTAGTGCTGTTGTGTATTTCCTGTTGCAGTTGTCTTATTTGATACTTTTATTTGGCCAACTGGTTGTGATATACTTTTTTTATATCATTATTATATAACACGTATACCACAGTGTTGTTGAATTCTTGATCCTGATTGATCAATATTGTTCCACGCTTATTATTTTGATTACTTTTCAATACCAGGACACCTCTACAATTCCAACAATATGCTAAAAGTGCTGCAGAATAATATTTAAATTTCAGATAAAAGTACAAGAATCATCTGTTGTTAACGTGTGATAAGCAGAATAGACGGGGTGTCCTGGTCATTATTTAAATCCGTCGTGTTTTTTTTACACATACACACATTATTACCGTTGCTAAACACATCTTCCGCAGGCCTACTCTGTTGCTACATGTTCAATTACTTAGACACATTATTCCTGCATTTCTCAGACATAAACCTTTGCTTAGAATTTCAATGAATGTTAACCGTTGCTTTTTAATGTTAAACACGATGAAAACAACAATAACATAATATATATATAAATGTATAATAATTTATAACAACTTATTTTTAAACTTCCCACCAACATACTACTTTAAAACTAATTTAGCAAAACTACTTATTCATATTATTTTTTGCATCCATAATTCACCATTTACTTCCATTGTGTTCCAGGAAAAGTCTTACCTGACTTGGGATAGGTAACAATCAGAATGTCATCTGGACGAAAAGAGAAGTCCTCGTAGTATTTCAGGGTCTCTGTGCTGTGAATCAGTTTGGGCAAATACACACCCTTGTACACGGTATACAGCTCTTCTTCTGTCATATCTGCAACCTGCATGGATAGGAACGGTAGTTGACAAGCAAGACAGTGAAATACTATATTGAAGCATTCAGACTTTGGTCTACAGTCCTGAATAAATAAAGGTAAATCAAATATGTGTGTCTAGGTGTAAAGTTAACATGATGAGCATATTTGATGGCTATAGGATATAGAGAAATAAACCAGTTTCACTCTAAATAGCTCTGGGCTATGTATTGAAGCATTTGGACTTTGGGCTACAGTCCTGAATAAATGAAGGTAAATAAAAAATTAATTGCATGCTGTTCTATTATTGTTCTATTATTTCTAGGTGTACAGTAAGCATATAAGTTTTTGGTAATTATATGGCTATAGAAATACTCGATGGACCTCCAGGCGTTCTCCTCTCACGACGGAACTCCTGGAACGGGATCCTCCCAATGAAGGTTATAGGTGATAGAGAGGGCGGGACTTTTGTCTGTCCAGAATAGGTGTCACCTCACCTTAAGGTGCATTGCTAAATAATAATTGATTTGGTTTAGTTAACATTTTATAAAGCCATGGAGCTAGATGAAAAATGTATTTCGTTGTTATTTTAGAAAAGTTGACATTGTTTTGAAAGGGGGGAAATCATAACAGGAATAGACAAACATATATTAAGAATTAATGTCAATTAGAGATTTGAAAATACCACAAGTAAATAGTAGTAAATCTGCCTTCATTAATCTACTGATGTGCGCTTACTTTCTGGGGCACAGGGGTTTCCCGTAGGTCCGCTGATATAGTCCATGGATCTCCAGTATGGAAAGACCCTCCGGTAGCCGTTACACAGTCGGACGACCTCTTTCTTTATCTCCTCCATGGTGTACCGCTGGTCTGCAACATAGTTTGAAATCACATGGTTAGAACCCTGTGACGCTTTGGGAAGTTATCCAAACAGGACAGGAAAATAAACTAATCAATTATCTCAGAACGAGACAACATGACAACATTAAACAAATTCGGATCTGTAAGTTAATTGGCACACGTATTATAAAATGTATTATAACCACCATTATAGAAAAGCACAGGAGTCTACAAGACTGTAATAGGCCACTTCGTATTTTTCTCATTGGCTCCACTACATTTAACGAATTGACGAAATGAACAAGTTTGTCCACTAGATGTAGCCTTACAACAGTATACAAATGACGTCATATGACCACGTGACCGCTGCGCTACAGCTATTGCACCGCCAACGCTCCCGTTTCACCAAAAAGTGATTTTTGGAGCTGGGGCTCACCTATATAACACCGAATTACACCAAGACCAGTCTGCCAGTGTGCTGCTAGCGGGCTAAAGTGATGCGCATGTAAAATACATGATGTGAACGCTGCCGAGAATGTTACTGCCAAGGTTCTTGGGATGAATGAGC
This sequence comes from Lota lota, assembly GCA_026745465.1. Lineage (NCBI taxonomy): Eukaryota > Metazoa > Chordata > Actinopteri > Gadiformes > Lotidae > Lota > Lota lota. The sequence goes on along the minus strand of JACYXH010000410.1, from coordinate 1,365,430 downwards.
ATCGGAGACGACATGTACAAGGAGAAATGAACAGCATATAAGCACATTATATGGTAGTTATTATACATCACACAATCACCAGATCTTCACTTGTTATTTCAGTTATTTAGCCTGGCTAATCCCTCACGATAGCTATTTGCTAACTGTTGCATAGTAGGTCTATTTCAAGGGCCCATTGTGTTTCCCTGGAGGAGCAATCGGTACACACCGTTTTAAAACGAATGATAATGCAAGTTTTTAGATGTGTTCAAACTACCGGACCGACGCATTTCAAATGCTTGTTAGTCACGTCCGTAGAATGACAAGGCTGATGGGTTACTGGGTGTGATGCGTCTAGAAATTGCCCTCAGCCTCTTACCATTTCCCTATGCGTAGGTGTTAAGTCCTTTGTGTGTGTGTCTGTTCAAATCTGGTTTGAGTTCAATTCTCAACAACACAATGGCTCTGAGTTAAAGTAAGAACAGGTGTAAAACAATTGTTTCCTTATATATTGGTCTCCTTTTCTCTTTCTGAGATAATTGATTAGTTTATTTTCCTGTTTGGATAACTTCTCAAAGCGTCACAGGGTTCTAACCATGTGATTTCAAACTATGTTGCAGACCAGCGGGACACCATGGAGGAGATAAAGAAAGAGGTCGTCCGACTGTGTAACGGCTACCCGGAGGGTCTTTCCATACTGGAGATCCATGGACTCTACCAGCGGACCTACGGGAAACCCCTGCGCCTCGGGACCACCAAAAGGTAAGCTCACACCAGTAGATGAATGAAGGCAGATTTACTATGTTCACCTTACACTACCTGAGTGTACCTTTGGCCATGGTATATCGGATCAGGATGTGATTTTATAACTTGTTATAACATGTGTTATGTCTGATGCCGTTGTTTGTTTGTCGTGTAGGCTGGCCCCGCTGCAGACACTGCTCAGGAGTATGCCTGACCATCTCCATCTGTGCACCAATGGGGAGATGGTAGTGTGGCCCATCGCGTCTCGGCCGTCGGCTTCCTCGTCGGCCCCTTCTTTCCCATCGCCACCAGCTGCACTAGCAGCAGCACGAGGCCCCCGGCTGGCCTGCCCGAGGAACGGCAACGCCGGCAGTAAAGGTGAGTGATGTCACCGCCAGCAGTTAAGGTCAGGGGATGTTCCATACGTCTAGCAGCAGCCGTTGTCCCTAATCAGAGCGCCAGTCTGGTGTAGAGCAATGTCACTGGTTTCTGTTTGTCCAAGATGTTTGACGCACTCTTAATATGTCAATGGGCTTTTCGAAAGGTCCTACGTTGTGGACGAAGCCAGCTTGCACGATTTGATGATTTCAGTTGTCTTTAATATGATACCGTTGGTGCATGGATGAATACATACTTCTGCTTATGCAGAGGTCTGTTGAGTCCTTCAGTGGGGGCCCAGGAAACATAAGCGTACACACTGTTCAAAGAATGGGGCCATATGCGGCCCAGACCACCTCCGAATGGGGACTGAGCGATCGGATCTCAGTGGGTCCTCAATGCGTCTTGGATGCATTCACAGTTGGTCTTAGTCCTCCTGTTATAGGATCACCCAAGACACATGTTAAAGGAAAACATTTTTTAATCTGGACCCTATATCTGATAATTGTAGGTCTATGGGACCCCAACAATGTATGAAATTGTTCCAGTATTGAGCGAGAACGCTGCGTAACCGGCTGCAATGTAATCCTTTTGCGCAAAAGTGCCAAAATGTACAAAATGGCTATGGCTAAAAGTACAAAAATGTACTTCCTCTAAAAGTGCTTGTTTTTGCCACTGACGGCTCAGATTGTTGTAATGGTCTCACAACATTATGGAAAGGATCCCTATAGAGAAATAAAATGATTTATTTTTAGCTTTTGCTTGATCCGGTCTGTTTGTTATTGTGTCCAACCTAGTGTTGCTGAAGGAGAACTCTTGCTCTGAAATCTCATTGTTATTAAGTAATTTCCCTAAAATCTACACGTTTAGAGGATGTACAGTGACGGGCGCTATTGCCCCAAAGGATTACATTACTGCCCGTTTCGCTGATTATGGCTGCAGTGGTCTAGCTCAATACTGGACCTATGTGTGAACAGGGCCATAATTGATACAGACGAGACTTTTGATCCGATATGTTTTGCATGAAGCCACATCCTTCCCTCATAAACTTGTTGGGGCTTCCTCTTATGGTCATTGGTCAGAAGTTAAAAGTGGAATGGGCCAATTGACTGAGCATGTGCTTGTATGTAATACTTGTATAAAGGTCCCCAATATGGAATTACTGAATTAATGCAGCTTAGAATGGATGAGGGGAGGATAGTTGCTGACTATGCAAGTTTCTTTGCCTCAGAGGTGTGGAGGGGTAGCGTAGTGTCGTAAATATCTCATCCAGCCAGTTATCGATGGCCGTGTGCTATACTAATTTATCTCCAGATAAGTTGGTTGAACCAGTGTAATTATCTGGGAGTGGTCTACAATCCAATTTGGCTCATACTAACGAAGACACAGTCACCTAGCACAGATATTCTCAAAGAGCATTTCACTCACTAATAGTTGACGGATGGCTATGGCGTCACTAACAAAGTACACTCAAATAGCTCTTCAATTTTGCATGCATTGCCTTTTATTCAGATATTTGTTTATTTGAATAGTCTATTCACACTGCATTCTATACTGCTGCTTTGAGCTGGAGGCCAGAGTGACTTTGTTAAAAGTTGAATTGAAGTAGTTGACTCGTGAGAAAATGAGGACATGGATTACTCTTTGTGCTATTCTTAGAGTCTTTTTTGACCCTGGTCACCCTCTAAAACATTTTGTAGAGACTATTTGACTGATGTAAATTAGGTGGGTTTAAACAAAACATTGGATCCTATTTTCTTGCACATTGGGGGGCTAGGGTTAACGTGTCATAACACGATGACCTATGATCCCTTTGAGACTGTAACTGTGATTAAGAACTGTACAAATAAGATTGACTAGAAATTACAATTTGGTGACCTACATTGTTGGTGAAAATGGATGCAACATCTTGAAACAAAAACAGTAATGTTGTATTTATCCAGCGTAATGTTGACATGGCTTTAGTCACTGAGTCTGTGTGTGTCTCTGTGTCTGTGTGTAAAGAGATACATCTGTCAGGCTGATATGTTGGGCTCTTATCTGGTAAAAAGCAATAAACCGTATGCTAGTAGCCATAAATATTCATAACTTTTTGCGGTAGAAGCTGGCAACTAGTCACAGCTAAATAGCACTGGTGCCCGGTCACGTGGTTTCACTGGCAACAGCTGAGGGGAATCAGCTGCAGATCAGGAATCTGAAACTTAAAGACACAGACACACGCACACGCACACGCACGCACACACACACACACACACACACACACACACACACACACACACACACACACACACACACACACACACACACACACACACACACACACACATCCTTTCTCTCCCTCCCTCTGCTGCTGCTACTTCTAGTTTTGTTTTCCCTTCTCTCGCTCCATGTCTGACGTAGCTTTAGTAGTTTTCACAACTCAAAAGTAAACTAAGGGTGACCCCTGGGCTGGTTCCATTTTAAGTATATTTTTGTTATAGATATTGATGATAAGTAAATTATTATATCACTATTGATGTTTCTTATTCAAACATTTTATCAAAAGGCTTCATCATTACGGCTTAGTATTGACTAGACTTACTCTTTAGTCATTTAGCAGATGCTTTTAAGGCCCCTTTGGTTGCAGTGAATTCAGATGTCATTAAGTAACAGGCTGTCCGATTTGGGCATCTTGATCAAAGAAGCTTACAGGTAGTTTTTTTAATTGATCAGAAATTATGAGTTGGTTAGAATCAACCAAACTTCTGTCTCCTGACTTGCATGCAAATTTGCAATCTTTCTCTCACACACACGTAACACAAGAACATGGAGAAGCTGTTCTGCCTTCATCGCTGTGCTCGCTGTTTATTATGAAAGGGCTTTTGTTTACAAGTAAGGGGTGGGTCTCAAAACGAAAAGGGGGCTCAGCAGCATCATTCAGCATCACTTTCAGTTTCGTTTCTCCCTCACGTCACATGTGAATGGTTCTCTGTAAGTGCTCAGGAGGAGGAGGAAGTTGATAAGCAGAGCACAGCAGCTGCTCTCCCATATTCTGTTGGTAGTCAGTCCACTGAGGTACCTTTATCTTGTGCCTAAACATTATGATTTGTTGGTTGGTGAACCGTAGGAGTTGCTTCAGAGAATAGGTAAGATTGAAGGCACGCTATTGTCTCTTCTACGTTAACTGGTATGCTTTGTTCTATTATTTTTTTGCATTGCGTAATATATTGAAAGGATATGAGACATAACCATTATTTGTTAGCTTTTTATCACCAAATTGCTAAAAAGGATGGTGGATATTTCTCAAATACGGAAACTTATCGGTTATTTAGTGAAAAGAAAATACAACTGAATCACGTAAACATGTTAACATTATCAAAACAGTATTCGTTAAGATTGATAAAAGGTGTGTTTCAGATTCAAGCCTGTAATGACTCATATTCCTGTCTCGCGGATGGCGTTCATTAAATGGATGACTAGCCTTTATGTGCTTTTGACCATAAATGCAAATTGTTTAAGATACATCTTGTTTGCATCAGATGACAGCTGCTTTATCACTTTAACACCAGGTACTATCCAGTACAACATGTATATGACCAAATTCCTAGATTTTAGCATGGTAACAATGCCACCGCTACCATAAATCACAATTAACCCCCAGTGTTTGCTAAACATATTTCGTTTTTTATTTGTTATTCATACGTTGTGTTGTTCTTGTCATAGCGTCGACCATCATGGAGAAAACACTGGAAAAACTAGTGGCCATGATAAAAGGCTGCCCTGACGGCGTTCCTGGAAAGAAGGTGGCCGAACAGTACAACAGGACGTACCACAAGAACCTGACCGTGGCCTCCTTGGGCTTCAAGTCCATGGCCCAGCTGCTGGCCTCCCTGGAAGATGATCTGGTGGTGGAGGGGGAGCTGGTGTTCCACCGGAGCCACCGGCCGCCAGGGGGCGCCGGCACTGCGCTAGAGGCCGGGGACGAGGGCCAGAGCACTCCCCAAGAGGCGGTCGAGGGGCCTTCAGCGTCGCCCCCGGGGGACAGCCAGCCGGCGAAGGCCCGGAAGAAGAGGCATCGGTCGGGGAGAGGAGCCTCCCCGGCTCCCCCTGCTGGCCTGCCGCTGGAGGTGGTCAGCTTTAAATTCGGGGCTCAGGCCCTTCCGGAAAGTTCCTCTTCTGGAGCCGTCCCCTCTTTTGGCATTAATCCAGTGCCTCCGATTGTTCCACCCGGCACACTCAAGCCCAAAGAGACGCTATCGCAAGATCAGCTGTTGCAGAGGATCACACAGGTTAGTTGTGTAACGTGACTACAAAGCTTGATTACTTTTGGTTTTATGATCTGGTTTATCTACATGTGATTAAGTTAAATTCATGCTTGCCAATCCCAAAGTGCAACTGCAAGTGCAATCTTTCACCTGAGATTGTGCAGTGTTTCAGCAGACAAAATCACTGGTCATAATGAAAAAGCTTGTGTCTAAGTCTCTTACACTTCATGAATCATGATGCATTTATCATGATTAGCGGTTTTAATCTATTATTCAGAATTTGAATCTATTATTACTCCTACCCAATGAGTAGTCTGATTTTCAACAACACGTAAAACCTGCCTTCATACACTATCAATGCATATAAGCCACATCATCATTGGCAGGGGAAAATACAAAATATTCTGTGATAAAACGGTATAAAGGTGACATTTTGTGCTGTAGTTCCATGGCCACTGTAACTGTTGAGCTACTAAAGTGAATTGTTCTGTTTTGAATGCAATATATTTAAGCTGACACCGATTCAAATATTGAAATACAGAGGCAATCTTAAACAATCTGAATGTGCTCCAGTTTAATTTGGTTGGTTCTGCTTGGGACATCTCTAATTGTGGTGTTTAATCCTTGCAGCATAGCAACACTTTCCTTGGGTACTACACAGCGTATATACCAATGACTGTAACACTGATGTGTCCTAGGTTATGAAGGCGGACAAATTTGCTTTCGGGTCAATGGCACAGCTAGCACAGAGCTATACTGAGCTTTTTGGGGAAGCTCTCCCGCTGGAACAGTACATGACTCTGTATGACTCCTGGGAGTCCAGACGCCCTGGGAAAGCAGCCAGTGCATTGGTGGAAGCAGCAGAACCGCACAGGCCGGTGCTCACACAACACACTGAAGGTTGGTGCTTCTCGGTATATGACAGTCCCATAGTATACAATTAATTCTGGCATTTCTACCTGGTAAATGTTCAACTGAATACAAATGTGGTCCAAAATAAAAGAAACGATTGTTATTTAAAATAAACTGCATTCGTAACTAACCTTTTTATATTAATCATTCAAGTTGGACAAGTCAGAATTGACACATTATAGAAGAAGTTTTATATACAGATATAATGTCGTCGGAAGCAACACAATATCATCGCTTCTATCTCAAATATTTGAATAACATTTCAAACCACCCTCCTCCTCCTCCTCCTCCTCCTCCTCCTCCTCCTCCTCCTCCTCCTCCTCCTCCTCCTTCTCCTTCTTCTTCTTCTTCTTCTTCTTCTTCTTCTTCTTCTTCTTCTTCTTCCTCCTTCCTCCTCCTTTCCCTCCTCCCAGCTCCCACACTTCTGCCTATTTCATCCACGGCGACTACAAAGGACTCTCTGTCCTTTGGCTCCCTTCCCCTAATGCCCGCCCACTCCCTGCCCTCCGGCTCCCTGCCCTCCGGCTCCCTGCCCTCCAAGGCCGCCGGCTCCCTGCCCTCCAAGGCTGCCCGCTCCCTGCCCTTTGGCTCCTGGCCCGCCGGCTCCATGCCCGCCGGCTCCCTGCCCTCCAAGGCTGACCGCTCCCTGCCCTTTGGCTCCTGGCCCGCCGGCTCCACACCCGCCGGCTCCACACCCGCCGGCTCCCTGCCCTCCAAGGCCGCCCACTCCCTGCCCATCGGCTCCCTGCCCATCGGCTCCCTGCCCATCGGCTCCCTGCCCATCGGCTCCCTGCCCATCGGCTCTCTGCCCGCCGGCCCGTCCGACGAAGACTTCCCGGCCCTGGGCGCGGCGATGGCGGCAGAGGCCCGGGAGCCCCGGCGGGCGATGGCGGCAGAGGCCCGGGAGCCCCGGCGGGCGATGGCGGCAGAGGCCCGGGAGCCCCGGCGGGCGATGGCGGCAGAGGCCCGGGAGCCCCGGCGGGCGATGGCGGCAGAGGCCCGGGAGCCCCGGCGGGCCACGCCGACGAGGCAGCTGTTGGAGGAGAGGCGGAGGAACTCCCCCGTCTTCACGGACGCCTACCACGCCCAGCTGCGGCAGGTCCACGCGGCCAACATGCACGCAGTCGAGGCCCTGGAGGAGGACAACGAGGACGCCAAAGGCCGGAGGAGGAACCGCGTGCTGGACGCGGAGACTGTCAACAGCCTGGTGGAGGGCGTCATACGAGACCTGGCTGATGAGGGGGAGCTGGTCACGCAGGAGAAGGTGAGCCCTGAGTGACACAGTGACAGTAAGCGTCATCATAGTCCTTTTATGACTTGGAGGACACGAACTGTGACAGAATGCATCGTTAAAGCCCTTTTATGAGTTGGATGTGGCTTTCTTTATTGGGACTTTTTCCTTTTTTAGAACTAAGATTCCTTTTTTACTTTAATTTACCTTTTTTCACATGAACAATCATGTTGTTATGTGATGGTGGAGTGTGTGTGGTAGTTGGCTGGTGTCAGACTGGCTGGAATCTGGGGCCAATGGTGTACTGGCCCATCGGGCATACCGGGACAAATCCCGGTGGGCCCCCCCCATTGGCGGGCGGTCAAAAAAGCAATAGAATTTTTACCGGCCAGGTCTGTCTCTTTACCGGTCCTCTCGGTGTGCTTGTCATTCTGGGCTCACTGGCCAATCACAACTTAGTCAGTTAATGCGAGTTAAGATTCTAGACTTATGCAGAAGTAGCACGCAACAGTGAGATACCCAATGGATGCCATGGACAAGAAAATGTCAAAAAGTAAAGGAGGGCATGAAAAATGGGAGAAAATAGGAAGCAGGCATGAGAGGCCTGCACCTTTTTTAACATTTCCAAAGGCGCAGGCACTGTAACTGTAACTGACTGTCTGTATATAACTCCCCCCCCCCCCCCCCCCCCAAACCGTAACTGACTTTTGTATATAACCCCCACCCCTCCAATTAAACACAATAAAGCCCAAGGGCTTATTTCCATTGTGGTCCTTTTGGGTGTGTCACTTAAAGTGGGGTCCTCACTAGTGGTACGGCTGGAGGGCAGCATGTTGTATTCACTGTTTAACCTCCCTCTCTCTCTCTCTCTCTCTCTCTCTCTCTCTCTCTCTCTCTCTCTCTCTCTCTCTCTCTCTCTCTCTCTCTCTCTCTCTCTCTCTCTCTCTCTCTCTGTCTCTGTCTCTGTCTCTCTCTGTTTCTGTCTCTGTCTCTGTGTGTCCAGGTGGTGTCCAAGGTGTGCATGCTGATGCAGGTTCCGTCCCTCCGGTCAGTGGGCATCAATCAGGCCTGGCACATACCGGCTCTGAAGGACCTTCAGTACACAATCCGGGAGATCAACATGTTCCTCGAGGTACTCGTGCTTTAAACACTTCTCTGCAGCCGTGTTTTCATCTGCATATTGTTATGCCCATTTTTAAGTATTGCATTAGAAAAGGTTGATGGAAACGGCAAAACCCGGAAAAATACATCCTAAATTTTGCTAAAAGGTTTGTACACTCGCCTTTTCCGGGAAAAAGTAAATGCGGTAAATGCGAGATGGAAACACATTTGCGAAAATGTTCTGACGTAGCTAATATTTAATTCACGACTGATCAGTTGTTTCCGATCTCGAATATACCATAATGCGTGAGAATATGGCTAACACATTCATCTGACATTCACACATGATAGGAACATTGATTTATTTATTCATTCATTCATTCATATTTCATTTTAAATGGTCTGTTTTGTTTTATGTTTTGTTAATGTATTTTATGGAATTGTTTACGTTTTGTTGTTTTAACAAAACTTTTTTGTGGGACTGCATGAACAAAAATAATTATGCTGCATGTTCCATTTGGCAAATAAAACATGTTTGGTTTTGAATCTTGAATCATCCTTTTATTTTACATTTCCTTTTTAATGTTTTTACATGTGATTTCTTCCTTTGTTAAACACTATGCATGGGCTTGTGTTTGAAGGGTGCTCTATCAATAAGCTAGTCTTGCCTGTCTTATAATAATGAATGAATATTCATCCACTGGTGTTGTTTGTTGTTAGTCCACCGAGGCGGCGACGGCCATTTGCACCCTGTATGAGCTGGGCCAGTCCCTGGCCGGCCTGAAGGACAAGAAGCGCTATGAGGAGCTGAACCTGGGCCCGCTCTGCAAGCTGCCTGTAATCCACCGAATGTTCAAGATAGACAGCAGCACCAAGGATGATGACATCCATCAGATAGAGACTGTGGACATCCTGAAGGTAGGCTTCATATCACATAGAGACCTTGTCCTCCTGAAGGTAGGCTTCATATCACATAGAGACCTTGTCCTCCTGAAGGTAGGCTTAATATCACATAGAGACCTTGTCCTCCTGAAGGTAGGCTTCATATCACATAGAGACCTTGTCCTCCTGAAGGTAGGCTTCATATCACATAGAGACCTTGTCCTCCTGAAGGTAGGCTTCATATCACATAGAGACCTTGTCCTCCTGAAGGTAGGCTTCATATCAGAGAGAGACCTGATCCTCCTGAAGGTAGGCTTCATATCACATGGAGACCTTGTCCTCCTGAAGGTAGGCTTCATATCAGAGAGAGACCTGGTCCTCCTGAAGGTAGGCTTCATATCAGAGAGAGACCTGATCCTCCTGAAGGTAGGCTTCATATCACATAGAGACCTTGTCCTCCTTAAGGTAGGCTTCATATCAGAGAGAGACCTGATCCTCCTGAAGGTAGGCTTCATATCAGAGAGAGACCTGGTCCTCCTGAAGGTAGGCTTCATATCAGAGAGAGACCTGGTCCTCCTGTTCTATGTCTATGTTCCACTGTTCAACTCAACCTCCTCTTCTTCCGTAGAGCCTGCGCCTTTTCAGGCGACAGTACTCCAAGCAGAAGGTGGACCTGGCTGAGTTCATGAAGCACCTGGCGGACCAGCACAGCTGTGAGTCTCCCTACGAGCTGGGCATCCGGATACACAGCCTGGGCCTGCCTATAGCGGTGAGAGACCGTCAGCTGGAGCTCATTTGGAGAGAAACGGATCATTACAACTTTTCTGACCCTGTTGTATCGTTATTTACGGATAGGAATGTTCGTAATAAGCAGCAACAAGGCATGAGAAATAATTTCCATTGTCAGGTCAACAATCTATGTTAGTTGCTCATCATCTATTTCCTAGTTAGTCATTTGTCACGGATTGAGTAACTATATTATTTAAATGAGTCTTGTTTTAAAAATGTCTCTAGGTTCGATGACTACAGCAAACATTCAATGAATAAAAGAAAGAACTAATAGAGATCCTCTGCTTTCAATTTAACAGGCAAATAAAAATATACAATTTAAATATAATCACTTCAATCCCTTACCGGAGTTCCTTGGACGGTTAAGCAACTATTGCTCCTCTCTATGTGTTTAGAAAAATAGTTTTTAAGTAAAGAAAATAGAAAATAAAAACGTTAAGGACATGTAGAACCGACAGTCATGAATATCTGACTATTCTCCCTGGCCCCGCCCACTCCCAGACCCTGAGCAAGGTGACCCGCTGTGAGCATCAGTACCTTGAGCGGGCCCAGCAGCTGATCCAGAGGGAGCTGGAGGAGGAGGTGCTGGAGAGGCTGAGGAAGGTGAAGAGGAGCGTGATGGAGCCCTTCTCCACCTCCTCCTTCGGCACCGGCAGCCTGGAGCTCCGCAAGAAGTACATTTCCATGGCGGCGGTGGAGGTCGTGCTGGAGGTCTTCACCAATGCGGCAGACATCTTTGGCTCCAAGCTGAACAAGGTGAGGTCCCCCAATGTCTTGTATTGAGACCTTCGGTGTAATGGAGCATGATCAGGTGCAGCGTTTGACCATTTTGCCGTCTGCAGGGAGAGTGACTGATAGGGCAGCTTGTATAGATTGCAGTGACAATACAAGTGCTAACTCACATAACATACTGACATTACATAACATACTAACATACAAACTACTTACTTACTACTTACTAACATAATTACACCTTTCTGTTGTTGAGAGGACAGCTGCTTTCTCAATGAGAATGTAATCAAAGGCGTACTAAATTAACTAGTAATAAAGTAAATAAGGTTCTATACACGTGATCTATGGCTTTACCCCATCCAGATCTCAAAGTGACCAATGTTTAATAACACAATCATGGCATTGGATACTGCATAAACTTTGCATAACCAAGATTATTCACACAAGGATTTTACACAAAACACTTTTTATTTCCTCTTCTCATGTCGTGACCGGCCAGGAGCAGTTAGCATATTAAAGTAATTAAAGACATTGATTAAGGTTTTACCAGGAAAAACCTCTTTGGGGTTAAGAAAAACGACCTCCCCGGCTGATGTTTTGTGTCACTTCCTGTCCAGCGCGTCCAGGACTTCCTGCTGCAGGTGTCGAGCGATCGGCTGTCTACGGCGATGTTCCAGTTGGCCATCTGTGGGGGGTCCCTGGCCGTTCCTCAGGACCTGGTGGCCAAAGAGCAGCCGGCCAAGGCTGCAGGGAAACCTGCTAGACACGAACCTGCAGTCGCCCTGCCCAGCGAAGGTCAGCCAGAACACTTTTAATCCCCTAGTGATTCACCAACGCTGATGCCAGCATACATCACGGGAGCTACCCTGCGCATCACACAACACAGCTGACTGATTATGTAAACGCAGGTGTTATTCATATGGAATATGGAATCAATGTCAGATATGGTTGCTTAAAGTGTTGATTCTATTTTATACACACAGAACTGAAAATAAAAACATGCAGGCCTAATGCTAAGAAGTACACACAGTGACTTCAAACCGTGATTTAAAAAACAGAAAACTCAGTGAGCACTCGTCATATCTGTTGTAGTAGTTACGAGAGAGAGTACCCAAAAGCGATACTTGTATTTGGTCTTCAAAAAACTAGTGTCGGTGCCTCCCTAATGTAAACTGTGAGATCAAAAGTGCCCTATGTTTAGTTCTAGATAGAGAATGGAATGACTTAGTAGTGAATAAGCATTACTGCATCTGCTTTCTCCCTGGGATTTGTGCATCCCAGATGCTGTGAAGCAGTTCCTGAAGGAAAGTCTGTCCAATCAGAGTACAGCTCTCACTCTGGCCCACATGGCCTCTCTGGAGAAAAAGCTGAGCAAACACTTTAAGCTCCCGGACTTTGAGTCTCTGCAGAGAGGAACCTTCCTAGACTTCCTGGTTAAACACGTCCAGGTAGGGCACACACACACGAATGCACGCACACGCACGCACATACACACACACACACACCGTTATTGCCCTGCAGGTGGCCCTACAAACGGAGCAAATGCAGATGGTGGCTCCGAGAGATAAGAGGACAAGACGTATCCCATGTCACACATTGTTAAAAGTTTGCGATTAACGATGTCTGCACACCGTTTACAAGTAGTATCCCAGAATGCATTTCAACAATTGCCGCCAACAAGAAGAGCACAAATATAATATTATCTTAGCTATAACTGAATCAACAATGTTTAGATCAGTTGTCGTATCTTAGTTGAAATCACAGAAAAGGTTTGTGAAATTTATTCGTCAAGTAAAACATGTTCTCCATTTTACCAGGTGTGTACAAGTGTCCCATTTGTAGTGTTTATTTACCCCTCTGTTCTGTTTTGAGGGTCCACTGCATTAAGGAGTGCCTCCAATCGTGGGAGGTTGTAGGGAAGAGAAATGGTACAGGGCTCATATCGCTCGCTCTGTCTCTGCAGCTGCTGCAGGAGACTGTAGGGGGCGCTGTGGCCCTGGGTGGTGGCGCCGAGCTACAGGGCTATGGCTTCCGGCCCAGCCGCCAGGATGTGTTCGAGTTCATCAAACAGTGTGGTGCGTTCACCTCTTCTGAGCCAGACGCGGTGAGTCACCGAACACTCACTCACTCAGGTTCAAGCACACAGGCATGAAGATCGATTCCAAAATAAAATAAAGAAGAAAATGAATTGCTCCCAATGAATGACCTCATGAGATTCACACACTCTTACGTCATCTTCTATACCCCCACCCTCATCCTCACAGCTGGTGCACATCGAGCGGGCCCTGAGGGCCCACTACAGGGTGCATGACAGCCGGGACCTGGGCTTCGGGCCCCTGAAAACGCTGGCCGATCTGGTGAAGCGTCAGAGAGACATGCTGGGTGGAGGGGGTTGCGTCCAGGTCCACTATGAGACAGCCCTGTTCGCCAAGCACAGGTACACTATGTGCATTTATATATTTATACAGGTCAAGTCTCATTGAGAATTAGCATCTCTTTTCCAAGAGAGATCTGATAAGCAGCATCACACTAAAGGACAAAACCGCAGTACACACTTTTGAATAAACTAATCTAATCCATCCAGCAATCCAGTGAGCACTCGAGATACTGTTACATACGTAACATAACTTAATGTTTCAGGATTTTTGATGAACTACAATGATTCCAATAACATATTCCTTGGTTATTCATTTTCCTCCCATGGGCCGTGTTGTCCTCCAGCGCTACGGACGTGGTGGGAGCATCTGTGGGTCTCCTGGGAGAGGTGTCCCAGGAGCAGGCCCTAGCCTCCCTGCTGTCCTGCCCCCTCCTGGAGGACCTGGAGCAGTGGAGCCAGTGGGAGGTGGTCTTCAGGCCTCACCACGGCCCGCTCAAGGACTTTATCGAGAGGAACGCAGGTATACCACCCATAATGCGTGTGTGTGTATAAATAAATAAATACATGTGTGTGTGTGTATATATATATATATATATATATATATATATATATATATATATATATATATATATATAATTATTTTGTGGCTTCAACACATATTATTTTCAATTGATTATTGACAAATTTATATTATCAAAAATGTATACATTTTCTATGTCCAATAGTTAACTATAACTAACTAATTCATTAATTAAAACAATTAATCATTTCAGTATAATCTATTGCATAGACATGCTATCTACGAAGACTGTAATAGGGAGCAAAATAGAGAGGCTTGATACACAGATGGGCTTCCTGTGCACACTATGGGACAATATGAAGAGTGGTTCTGTTTCCGCAGCTGTGCCGGCTAACTGTGAGCTGACGGCCCTGGAGGTGAGCCCGGGGGTCCTGCTCCGCATCACCACGGCGACGGGCGACAAGCTCTTCTCGCAGGCGGCGATGACCCTTGACCCCGTGGGCACCGCGGGCCACCTGGTGTCCATGGTGGTGGCGGACGGCTTGGTCAACGTGTCCACGGCGCTCCTGGCCAATCACATGGAGAGCGCACTGGCAGCGGGGGTGGCCAATGCAGGTAAAGGCCACTCTCTCCTCTGCTCTTTGCTTCCCATCGCTGTCCTTCCCCTTTCCTTCTACAAGCTTGTTTTCAAACGTGGAGGGATTGGACACTCGAGGCTTATTCATCTTCTTTTCACGGACATGAATTGTTCCCAACATGATAACATCTGTCTTATAATATATTTATTTGTTATATATTACATTTTACAATCCATATCTGCATTTATATATAGATATAGCTTGATGGATGGATGGATCAGAACAGTTCAGTGTTGCGGTGGGGGGGAATTATAACTTCAGTTTTTTGTGCCTGTGTGTTTGTCAGATATGTCTCAGGGTGAGGAGGACGTGTCATGCTACGGATCTGTGGCCCGCTTCCTCCTAGAGAGCCTGACTCGGATTCCCCCCACGACCTGCCAGGCCCTTCTGCAGCAGGTGGGTACCCCTGCTCCACCCCCACCACAACACACATGATCCCCTCCATAACCATGGGGATGCAGGGCTCGCAAAAATAAAAAGCTGCAACAAAAAAAGAAGACTAACTAGTGCTGGGCAGTATGGCCAAAAGATGATATCACGGTGTAAATGAAAATGATCACGGCTACGGTATATATCACGGTAGGACACTGGAAGGTGCTAGAACGCAGGGAAAATCGTCAACTATACGCTGGGTGCCTTTGCTTCGTATAAGGACCACTGTATTTCACTGTTCAAACGAGGTCAAAATATTTCAAAACGTTCTACCTACTATGTTAGTTTTTCCCTTTTATGGCGATTCGTCATCCAGAATGGTGCATGTGTTTTTTCTTCACATGCTCTTGAACATCGCTAGAGCCAAAACCTACGCTGCTATGTTTCATGACGTACTTGAGATTAACATCTTGGAAGAGTTCTTCTTGTAGAGACTTCCTCCTCTATCCATCCTGCCTGTCAATCACATTCTTGCACACAGCGTTACCATAGCTCCACCTCCACCACAGGTGCAGGAATGCAACACAGAAACTTAGGGAGGTGTTTCTTTTGATTGTTTTGTTTTTCAGAGTCTTGACCTCTTCTGCTCTCTCCCTTTACAACTCCCCACTCTTACCTACAGCAGCTCTAAGATGTATACACATTAAACCCACTTGACTTGACCCCATGCAGGTGTTCCTGGAGCCGCTGTACCGGGTCTTGGGCCAGGCCAGTTCTAAAGCCCTCCTGCTGGCCGCGGCTCGCTCGGACCCTCGGCACCTCAACCGCCTGCACCAGCTCGCCATCCGCCTGGGTGTCACAGAGTGGATCAAGGACTACCAGAAGAAGATGGACCCTCCCAAGCCACGGGACACGCTCACGCCTGCCAGGATCCACAGCAAGGTCTGGTGATCGTGTTTCATCCACCCTTTGATGGCGAAAGTTTTGATGGCCCCATCGCTTGGAATGGATGACACTGTATTATATCAAGAATATAGCAGTTGTCTTAATATAAATCTTCCCCCATAGATTAATGAGATCCGTTAAAGAAATGAAAATAAATAAAATGTGCGCTCACCATGCAGGCAATACTCCTTGTAGCAACCTAGGTTTGATTCCCATCTTGGGTCCTATGCTACATGTCATTCCCCCTCTTTTCCATCCCACTTCCATCTCTCGTCACTGTCCTGTCCATAAAGGAACCAACAATGTTTTGCAATTCATAGTTGCACAATTTTTTGATTAGTTATTGTCTATGCTATTACAAACCGACCATAGCTAACAAAAACAAGTATGACTGGGCATGTAGCATGTAGCTTGTAGCTACATGCTACATTCCGGATTTGTTTTTAGAGTTGTCGACACAGGGCTGAGCGGTAACTCTGCTTCACTCGCCTTTAGTGTTTTCCATGATTGCTACTCTTATATTTTTCGTTTCCGTCCGCGGCGCTAGCCTGTCTTGATGGACTCCGTCAGCGGCAGCCTGTCCGCGCTCAACCTGGACGGCGACGACGACTACCTGGATGAGCCCACGAAGGATGACAGCTCCGAGACGTCGTCGCTTAACCGCCAGCGGCTACCAGGTGAGAGAGGGGAAAACGGCAATGCATTATGGGAGAAATCGATGGCGAGTTCGGTACACTCCGATATTGTGGTTTCATTGTGTGCGGTTCTGATGCTTCTTTCAAAACAACATCGCTCATAGTTTATACATTTATTAACTGTTTAAATTATACTTTATGGTCAATATATGACTATCTATGTATTGTATCAAAATAAATATAAAAATATAATTTCAAATTATTTTACCAAAGACCTTTATGGCGTTGTTGATAAATTTATGTTACATCTTGAACCGTGATCCATGTATTGCGATGCATGCTGCTTTGCCAACATACTGCTCAATAACATTCGACCCGTTCCATCTGTCTGCCAACTCTTGCCCTGCAGCCGAGAGTGAGAAGGACGAGGATGATGTGGAGGAGGAAGAGGAGGCGCGGTATGAGCTGGTCAACAGAGATATTCACAGCGACTATCTGACGGCGAGCGAAAGCGATGGAGGACAAGAGGCGTGCGAGGCAGAACTATCTGACCCTGGCGAGGAGGAGGAGGAAGACGCTGCTGACAGGGAGCGCGAAGAGAACTTCCAAAGAGCCCTGATCGAGGACATACGGTTGGTTCTATACTGCTACAAGTTTAGGAGTACAGCAACTTTCAAAACCTGTCAACTTTGTAAATATTGACGAAGTTTTCAACCAGGGTGTCCTCCTCCTTCAAAGCAAATATTGATGTGAATCAAACATGAAGCATTCATTTGATTTGATTACAACCACACTGAGTTGTTACTAAATTACCTCACCTCAAATTATTTATGGTTAATTTTTCTAAATGATCGCCCGTTCGATTTTTCCCATTTCCTTCCACAGGAAGAGTCAGTTTGGCGTTGGCGTGGAGTTGACCGCTGAATGCAAGAAGCTGATGGCGGTCCACCAGGACCGGCTGGGCCGCAGCCTGGACCGCCTGTCAACAGAACTCTACAGCAAAGACGCACACTTTGTTCTGGAGCTGATTCAGGTACCCACCCTCCATGCCTCTCTCCAGAGCCTTTTAACTTGATGGCTATCAGAACACATTCAATGGTAAATAAACATTGCTGTCTCATTGCTGTCTCAGCCCAGCTCGCCGGGATCAGTTAGGGTTAGGTGCCTTGCTCAGGGACACCTCGGCACTAAGCTAGTAGGAGTCAGGGATCGAACCAGCAACCTACCGGTTGCCAGATGACCTGTTTTGATATTTTACATTTATTTTATATTTCGATTTTATAGTTGAATCCTATACATATCGCACACAGTGGTTTTCATATTTCTCTATTGTGTATTTTCTGCACCAATACGTCACAGCAAATCCCTTGTTAAAACTCTCTCTGATCCTTCGCTCTTCATCATGAATAACCCGGATTGATTTCAGAACGCGGACGACAACAGCTATCCGGTGGAGGGAGAGGTGGTGCCAGCGCTGGCCCTGGTGGTGGAGAGGGACTGCATCACCGTCCTCAACAACGAGACGGGCTTCCAGGACCAGAACATCAGGGCCATCTGCGACGTGGGCCGCAGCACCAAGGGAAAACACAAATACGGATACATAGGTATCGCGCCGTCCCCTTTTGTTCTCATCAAACTACTTTTGTGTCAATCTTATGTCAAAATCAGGAGTAGGACTCTCTGGTGACGCCTAGTGGAGACCCCCAGCTTGGCAACCTCAGTCTTCTAACGGGCTGTGTTCCATTTGGCTCACTTGTTCCCTGATTCCCTTTTCCTTACATAGTGAACACTTAGTAGTACACTATGGGTATGACAAATCCTGGATATAATAAATCATAGATATGAAAAACAAAGACATGAAAAATCCTGGAAA
Organism: Lota lota; assembly: GCA_026745465.1. Classification (NCBI taxonomy): domain Eukaryota; kingdom Metazoa; phylum Chordata; class Actinopteri; order Gadiformes; family Lotidae; genus Lota; species Lota lota. Next base: position 1,347,078 of record JACYXH010000410.1, on the reverse strand, counting down.
TGAAAAATCATGGCTATGAATAAAATCCTGGACATGAAAAGTCTTGTATTAACAACGTAACAGCGGTGTCTTGATCCATGATTTTTCACATCACCCCCCCATCTTTCTCGCCTCTCTCCCCGCAGGGCAAAAGGGTATCGGCTTCAAGTCTGTGTTCAAGGTCACGGACCGCCCTGAGATCCACTCCAACGGGTTCCACCTGCGCTTCGACAAGACCAGCGGCCCCATGGGGTACATCCTCCCCCACTGGGTGGAGGAGGAGAGACCCCTGGACCTCCAGCAGATCCCCAGCACCGGCCAGCACAGGTCTGTGGTCCGGAAAACGCTCTGAATACGTTGGCTTCGCGATCGCAGTTAAATCTTTTACAGTTTATTTGACACTTGTTCAAAAAGTGCTGTAGGTAAGATTCAAGGGCTGTCGTTTTGTTTGATAGGGCATAGCGTTCAGATAGTCAGCTATCAGTGAGTGAAATGCTCTGTGAGAATATCTGTTTCTAGTTGACTGCGCCTGCCTCTGTATGAGACAATTTAGATGTTCGACCGCACCCAGCTCATTTCTGACCAATCAGGGCATCTATTCCCTGATTGGTTCTGGGAATCCATCTGCCTGTCAATCACATTCGTGCACATGGCAGCGTGAATGTTACGCTCCTAAATGAAAGCAAAACGTAGGGAGCGTGGGTGGAGGTGTTTTCTTGCTCTGTTCTGCTCTCATATTCAAACCCTGAAATCTTCCACACAGCACCTTTAACCAGGAAAAAGCCTCATTGACATGACAAATCTCCAGTGGCCAAGATAAGCAGCAGCACAATGTTTAGGGAAGGACAATACAGATCATCTAAGTTACAAATCCCAGCAAGGAAAAACCAAATCCAAAAAACACAATATTTAGAAAAATATTAACATCAACATAGGGTCAAATTTCTGGTCCTGTTTGGTAACCGTTGTCCCTCTTCCTCCTCCTCCTCCTTTTCCTCTTCCTCTCTGTTAGCTGGACCACAAAGATCTGCCTCCCGCTGCGATCGGAGAACCAGCAGACCAGGAACCTGTTCCACGACGTCCACCCCTCACTGCTCCTGTTCCTCCACCGCCTCCGCTCCATCACCATCTACAACCAGGTGGCTGTACACACACACACACACACACACACACACACACACACACACACACACACACACACACACACACACACACACACACACACACACACACACACACACACACACACACACACACACACACACACCAACACACACACACCAACACACACCTGCGCTCCATCACCATCTACAACCAGGTGGTTGCGCACACACACATACAAACACATACACACACACACCAACACACACCTGCGCTCCTTCACCATCTACAACCAGCTGGCTGGGATCATTCTAAACAAACACACACACGCGCGCGCGCACACACACACACACACACACACACACACACACGATCAACATCCTTACCTGTGAGTGTGTGTTCCTCTGCAGTGTGAGCGTCGGGTGGTGGCCATGACTCGACGTGACAGGAGTCACAACGTTCTGGAGGTGGAGCACACGGAGGGGACCGAGCGCTGGCTGGTCATCAAGCGCATGCTGGAGCCCAAGAAGGTACACACACACACACACACACACACACACACACACACACACACACACACACACACACACACACACACACACACACACACACACACACACACACACACACACACACACACACACACACACAGGGATCATGGGCCGTAATGTGTTGATCACCAACATCTCAGGGCTCATAGCCAATAAACATGTAAACACAACAGCACCATCCGATCGTAGAATGCATGGACGGCACCCAAATGGGGGGGTCAATGGAGGTGCAGTTCAGATTTCTGCCCGTATTTTGAACGGCAAGCGAGTCGTGGAGCTGTTTGTGTGGTTTGTTTCCCTCCCAGAGAACTCTACTCAAATCATATTCCATGGTTTACCAGTGTTAACCGTGGAACGTCAGCTGTACGTGGTTTGATGTTCCAGAGGGAAAGTGTTTCCCCATCATTAAAGTGACCTCTGGCCTCTGGCTTGGCCCTGCCTCCTCCAGTCTCTGCCAATAATTGAACTCACCCCGTAGTCTGCAACGATCCATCCCCACCATGGTCTGTTTCTCCAGCGCTTTGCTCAAATGATGGATGCAATATGAGATTAAGCACTTTACCAAGCGGCATCCCCATCTGAAGGCAACGGCAAGACGTCAAATGATTTGAACCTAAATAGTTTGTGCAGAATGCATTCAACCAAAATGCTTGTTCTAATAGGTACAAAAAGGAACCAGTGAACATTCAAAACCAGGGCAGATGTCAGCTTGCTAGATACTGAACCAATGTCAAAGACGCTGGTGCTGATCAGAAAATAAAAATAAATCGTTGACAGTGTGTTGCACTAAAAGATAGCACATGGTGGTTGTGACAGTGTGTTGCACTAAATGATAGCGCATGGTGGTTGTGACCGTGTGTTGCACTAAATGATAGCGCATGGTGGTTGTGACCGTGTGTTGCACTAAATGATAGCGCATGGTGGTTGTGACCGTGTGTTGCACTAAATGATAGCGCATGGTGGTTGTGACCGTGTGTTGCACTAAATGATAGCTCATGGTGGTTGTGACCGTGTGTTGCACTAAAAGATAGCACATGGTGGTTGTGACCGTGTGTTGCACTAAATGATAGCGCATGGTGGTTGTCCAGATCAAAGAGGAAGTGGAGTCCACGGAGCTGGCCCTGGCCTTCCTGCTGGGGGACAGCACCCTGCCCGGTGACATCGTCACCCAGCCCCAGAAACAACCCGTGTTTGCCTTCCTGCCCCTGCGCAGCTTCGGCTTCCGCTTCATCGTCCAAGGTGAGCTCATAAGGAGAACGCACAACGTTTTATTTGTCTTCATTTTGAGTTACACATCTCTCTCTCTCTCTGTCTCTGTCGCTCTTTTCTTTAATTGTGTTTGCCTCTGTCTGTCTCCCTCGCTCTCTGTGCCTGTTTTTCTCTGTCTCTATTTGTCTCTATCTCTATTGCTCTCTCTCTGTCTCTCGCTCTGTATCTCTGTCTCTCTCTCTCTGTCTCTATCTCTCTCACTCTCTGTCTCTGTTTCCCTCTGTCTGTCTCTGTTTCACTCTCTGTCTCTGTCTCTGTCTTGACTTCGACTTTCTATTGGACGACACATCTTCCCACTTGAGCCTATCAGCACATATTGTTGTACAGTATGTTACTCATACTGTTTTGTTTGTCTTGTAGAAAAAAACTTTTATTAAGAGGGCTCAAATTGTCATTCGAAATTGTCATTCTTAGTGGAGTAAAACCAGCCACATGCATCAATGTTTGTTTCGGTTTATCTTGGCCAAACAAACAAACATCACACGATGAGGTTAACCACGCATGATGAGGCTAACCATGCATGATGAGGTTAACAAACTGCATCTGGTTTGTCTCGTGTGTCCTCAGGCGACTTCGACATCCCCTCGTCCCGTGAGGACGTGGACAGAGACAGTCCTTGGAACCAGTGGCTTCGCTCCGAGATCCCCCAGCTCTTCGTCCAGGCCTTGAACGTCTTCAACGTACGCCCGACGCTCAACAAAACAAACGAATCCTAGATGGGCTAAATAGCCGCTTTATAACTCACTGATCAGTCCTGTCCCTTCCTCTCATCAGGACCACCCGGAGTTCAGTGGGATGAAAGGGTTGGTCCACTTCTTGCAGTTCGTCCCCTTGCCAGACGAGGTGCTGGACTTCTTCAAGCCGGTTGCCAGGCAGATTTTACAGCTGCTGAAGGGCCAGGCCTTCCTGCCCACACTCAACTCAGGTACACACACACACACACCTGACTTGGTCCAGCTCGGCTTCCCCAAAGTGTGGATTCATAACGAGTTCAGGGCTTTGGGGACACGATGCTACATAGCGATATTATTTTAGAAAGGTCTTTTTTTTTATTAGCTGGACTAGTAACCATGGTAATGAAATGTAGTGTCAACATCTTCTGTTTCTGTATCTTTGTATGTCTGTGTCACTCTCTCTCACCGTCCCGCACAGAAATTGCTTTTAACATCAAACTCTCCTCAGTGTTTTAATGCTCCTTAGATTTTTTGTTTTTACTCCTGTATTTTTATCTTATCAAGTAAAGTGTGTTTGAGTACTTAGAAAATCGAAATAAAATGTATCATTATCATTATTGTCAGAACGGGAAGTGGAGTACAAACTGCCGTCCCAAGTGGCCGTTTGCCAGGACGCTGTGATCCGCAACGTGATTGGCCGGGATGAGCTGGACAGGCACCTATCCCTGGCCTACCTCCACCCCAGCCTGCAGCCCCTGCCCCCCCTCTCCCTGCTCACGCACCTGGGGGTCCGACACCTGCGGGGCTCTGACGTTACCACGGTGACCACCGCCATGGCCCGGGAGCTCATGGCAGGGGGCGAGCTGCACACAGGTACGTCCACAACGATCACTATTATCACCATCATCATGTATACCGCAATATGTACCAATGATTCCAGAAAACCCATGGAAAGGAATACTGCCAGACTACTGTCCCATTATTTGGTATACAGATGTGTATATAGTATGTTACTAGATGAAAACTGTACTTTAAAAAAGGCTAATAATGGACATCAATATAAGCGTTACTAAAAAATATTGGTTTTAATGTTGCATGTAGCATATACGTTCCAGTAAGGCCTTCAACCAGTAGGCAAACATGCGTTTTTTTAATACATTTAGCTTTACTTGTCCTGCGAGGCCAAAGTAAACCCATCATGTGACGTGATCCGTTCTGTCCCCCCAGACGAGGGTCTTCGCCGGCTCTCCAGGCTGCTGGTCTGTAACTTCCGCGCGCTGGAGTACGGCTACGGCGAGACGGAGCACATCCTGCAGGCGCTGCGGGAGCTACCCATAATCCCCCTGGCCGACGGGCGGGTGGTGGCGTTGAGCACCGTGGGGGTCTTCTTCCCCATGGAGAAGGCCGAGAAGAAGAAGGGCAAGCAGAAGCAAGCAGGTACACACCTCGGGGAACGCCGTGTTTTGACCTACAGTTGGGATTGTCATTGCTGCAATGGATAGTTATGGAATGTCAGGGAATTTCTCCCCGTCCGGGATTGATGGGGCTCGTGGTGGAATATCATGTGCCTGTGTCTGCCTCCATCAGGAACACAGCGTCCCCGCTGGGTTCGTGTTCTGTTTCACTGCATAGCTGTTGTGGTGGCAAAATAACAAACCAGAAACTGACCACAGAGTCAATATAGGTTGACAGCGTTAATCACACTTTTGGTCGTTGAAGAAAATGTCATGTTATGTTTAGAAGAGGTCATGGAAAATGTTCAATTGCCAGAGAGTGGGAACTCGACCAAGCCTCTTTACAAAAATATCAAATGAAAGAAGATATTGATTCAAATCTGGTGCTCAGACCGAAGGTCAGCCAGCGAGTTTAGGTGCGCTTGTAATAGTTTGAGTGTTGTAGTTTCTCTTTGTGTATGAAGAGGACATGCAGTGTGTTCTGTCTCTGGACACCGTGGCGACCTGCAGTCGGCATGCAGGTGTGGGTTGCTGTCGAGTCGCTTCAGAAGAGGAATAGAAATAGAACCTGCTTGGTTCTTTTCTTTTCTTTAGGTTATTTTAACACTCTTAAGAACCATGTGTCAGCAGTTACATACACACACGCACAAGCACGCACACGCACACACACACACACACACGCACGTACCCACCGACACACACACATCTAACTGCTGCAGCAGAGGTAGGCATATGACTATGTCCACCTCTCACCTCTTAAAAGTAGACTTACATTAATCTTCAGTGTACACACACACACGCGCGTGCACACGCACACGCACAAACACACGCAAACTTAGCAGTGTTTTGCGTCATCTGTTTCACAATAAAAGCCCCCCCCCCCATCTCTGAAAGCAAGGAGTCAGAGACAGATGATGAATAATTCCTCTCCCACACTGTGACGTCACCACTCTGGCTGCACTTCAATGGCAACCACAGCCTTTCAAACACACACACACACACACACACACACACACACACACACACACACACACACACACACACACACACAACTACCTATGCACACACACCCTCACTCAGTTAACCTTCATAGGTCCTCCAATTCCAGACTGGAAGATCAGTGGGAAGAAAAAGATTAATCAGTGCAAAATTGCACAGTCATCTGATCCGCACACTCACACAACAACACGACAATTGTATGAGCTACTGAGAACAATATACATGAACTCACTACTCTACTCGAAGCCCATACGTTTTCTATATGTCATGTACTCTGTTTAATACTGTATAGTCTTCAATTACAGAGTAGAAGACTATTATTTTGTCCTCTGTGTTCTCCTATTCTACTTTATTGTGTTCTCCTATCCTATTCAGTGATCTCCTGTCCCACTCACTGTGTTCCCCTGTTCTACTGCGTCCTGCTCCCCTGTCCCACTCACTGTGTTCCCCTGTTCTACTGCGTCCTGCTCCCCTGTCCCACTCACTGTGTTCCCCTGTTCTACTGCGTCCTGCTCCCCTGTCCCAGGGCCCTTTGCGGCGCTGTACGAGGACGTGAGCGTGGTCCACCCCTCCCTGCTGGGCTGTGAGCAGCCCTTGGAGGCCCAGCAGGTCCGGGAGCTGCTGAAGAGGATGGGGGTCCACGAGCTGGAGCCCCAGCAGCTCCTGGAGAACCACATCTACCCGGCACTGCGCGACAACTCCTGGAAGGTACCCCCCTTCTGTGTGCTCTAATGGCGTTGTGTGTGCACTCTAGCCAACTCTCTTGTGGTTCCTTGAGTGTGTGTGTGTACTCTAATGGCGTTGTGTGTGCACTCTAGCCAACTCTCTTGTGGTTCCGTGTGTGTGTGTGTGTGTCAGGGCAAGCCAGAGCAGGTGGTGGTGAGCTACCTGGTGTTCATCAAGCAGCATGGCTCCGCCTCCAGCTGGCCCCTCCCCGACACCACAGTACCCGTCCTGACCAGCAGGGGGCTGCTCTGCCCACAGCTCCACCGGGTGCACTTCTCCATGGAGTACAACAACGTGGATCTCACCAAGATACTGCCTGGTGAGAGTCTTACACACACACACACACACACACACACACACACACACACACACACACACACACACACACACACACACACACACACACACACACACACACACACACACACACACAGACACTCCCTCATTGATTATGAAAAGAGGATGGAACAGGTTTTGAATTGACCCAGAGTTCACTCCTGCTTCCAGAGATATTGAGACCACAACTGCTTTGTGATCTTCAACTCTGATAACTCTTATTGTGTGTGTGTGTTCTGTGGGCAATGCCTCCATTGTTGGGAGTAAAGACAGCATGAAATGTTAGCTTGTGTGGAACACAGCTGGAGGGGAGGCTGTGCGGTCATGCGTGTGCGTGTGTGTTTGTGCCCGCGCGCGTACACCCACCCGTTATGTAAGAGACAGAGCCGTGGCAGTGGTGTTACGGACCACTTGGGCCCTACTTGTGCTTTCTGCCTTTTGTTTTATTAGCTGCTCATTTTATTATCCAACTGCAAAACTCTGTAATCAAACCCATCCCACACACACACACACACCTTGTATAACCTGAACTTTACTCACCTGTCCACCTCACCTGTCCATCACCCCCACCCCTTTCCTCCCACTTGGTTCAACCTCAACCGAAGGCTGTGATTGGCTGTTGCTGAGCCCCTGCTACGTGGAGACTGACGGAGACGTTGAGGAATGGAGGGAATTCTTCTCCGCCCTGGGGGTCCGGGACCGCCTCATCATCCGCAAGGAGAGACTGCACCCTCGCCGCCTCCGAACTGGTGAGCCTGCGTTTTGGTGTGTGTGCGTGTGGGTTTTTGCGTGTGTGTGCATCAATTCGCTAAAGCGTGCGTGACATTGTGTATGGGCTGTTTTAATTAACATATGGTATTTAGCAGCTGAATGCAACAGGAATTGTTGCAAATGCTGCATATCAGATAAAGAGCTTACTTTGACTTTATAACCTTTAAACAGTCCTTATCGTGACAGGAAGCTCGTCCCAGCGTCCACAGCTTACTTGTAGCCATTGTTCAGCTGGAGGCCTCTAACCCCTATCTCCTTCCATGGCATGAATAAAAGCATCTGCTAAATAGTACATTGAGCCCAGTAAATAGCATTATGGCATTCTACGGTCTGTTATTGCTGAATAGTACACAGCTGCTATGACTGTTGCAGTGGGGCTTGCAGTTCCTACCTCAGAATTGTAGCAAAAAAAATCCTTTTTAAATCAATAAAATAATTTCTGTGTGTCTTTGTATATATATGTGTGTGTGTCTTAGTGTGTATGTATGTGTATAGTATAAGTATGAAAGGATCTATCTTTGTCACTATCTTCCCCTGTCTGTTCAATAGCACTACTATAGTACCCTAGTAGTTTTAGTATTAATAGATACCATTATAATACCCCTTAGTGTACTACATTATGAATGGCTTTGGCAACCTTGACCAAAGCCCTTATTGTAATACCTCCTCACCGTGTCCCCCAGGCCTCCAGCCCCTGGGGTGTGGAGAGCGACTCCTGGGCCCAGGGCACTGCTGACGGGGGGCTACATTGTGGACGACTACCCTTGCCAGGAGTTCCACTCCCTGGCCACGGCTCAGCTGCCTGACGGGCAGCTCCTGGAGCAGAGACGAGCCCTGCTGGAGATGCTGGAGACCAACTGGGACACGGGGTGAGGAGGGCATCTCGGGACATGGACAGCACACACACAAACACTTGTACAGACACACACACCTAAACACGTAAACACACACAGGCTCTTTTGAGCCTCCTTTGACTGAGAGTCAGGGTTAGGGTTAGTCGTTAATACTTAGTTACTGGAGGCTGAGGCTCATTAGACTCAGTTAGGGTTAGGGTTAGTAAATACTGTTACTGGAAGCTGAGGCTCCTTAGACTCAGTTAGGGTTAGGGTTAGTAAATACTGTTACTGGAGGCTGAGGCTCCTTAGACTCAGGGTTAGTAAATACTGTTAGTGGAGGCTCCTGATACTCTGAGTTAGGGTTAGGGATGTCCTCATTGATGAGGACAAATATTCTAAGCCTTTGTTTGGGTGTCAAGAAGTGTGGCCTTCAATTCACTCCACGGATTACCCTGGGATTTAGCTGCTCATAGTTCACTCCTACCCAGGGCTTTAGCCGGTGTGTGTGTGTGTGTGTGTGTGTGTGTGTGTGTGTGTGTGTGTGTGTGTGTGTGTGTGTGTGTGCGTGCGTGCGTGTGTGTATTGGGATTAAATCAGGTTAAATAGGTCAGTCTGTACCTTACTGCTCAAATCCCTGTCAAAAATACATTGTTATCGGCATCACTTGGTTAATGAATAAATGGCCAGAAGCTTGCAGTTTTCAGGTAGATTTACCTCAATCTAATGGCTGCCTCTGATATTTCTAAAGAAGTCTATATTTGTTTTTCCTATCGTTGAACACCGGTATCTTTCTCACTCTGTCTTTCTCGCTCTCTTCTTTCGACTTTTAAATCCAGTGTTCAGAAATTGCCACTATCACTATATAACCCTTAAATATGTATATAAAAAGATTCTCGTGGTTGCACGAGACACACACACACCACTAGATGTGAACCAAATGTAGCTTTCTGTCGTCTCGCGCCACAGCACTAGAATGTCATTCAACCCCAATGAATAGCGTGTGATGGTTGGCTTTTCTTCAAAGTGCAGATCTGCTCCGGCTAGTCGCTAGATGCCTCTAGTCTCTCTGTTCCCTGGTGGGAATGTGGGTCATTTAGTTCTGACTCGCAGTTCCCCAGTCCTCCACACGCAATATAGGTTTCAAAAGGTACCCATCTGATATCCTTCAACAAGTAATGATGGAGGTTTTTCCTCCCCACCCACTGCTGACTGATGCTGTATTGTAGCTGTAATATCAAGGGCTTTTGATGATCAATTGCAGGTAACACAAATTGCCTACCCTATCATTAACGTGAAGCCTGTTTTTATTATTAATATAAGATCACAGCTTACCAAACAGTAACACTAGAGGTCAAAGTGTATTCTTTTTTTGAACCTTTATTCATTCAGCTTTGTCCCATTGATATGGAGCACCTCGTCTGCAAGAAAGACTGGATAGCATCCGACGTACAAGAAGTCCGAAGCAGAGCCGACGTCATGCAGAGCCTGCAGTCCATGCGTCATAGTAACCGTGTCGCTTTTCTGTCCTCCTTATGGTCCACAGCGACCGCTACTCTCAGTACATCACCGCGCAGGTCGTCGACGGCGACGGCCTGCACACCAAAACCACCAAGTCCTCCTTCTTCCACTTCCTGTCGCGGCTGCAGTGGGTCCCGGCTTATCGTCTGCTGGAGGGCGGGGAGCGCCAGGTCCAGTACCTCTGTCCCAACGCCGTCTACCTGGTGTCCCCCGAGGTGCACGGCCTGCTGGGCATGCACGTCTGCTACGTGGACAAGCGCCCCAGCGAGCTGAGCCGAGCGCTGGGTAAGGCTCTCGCTCGGACAGCATGGACACAGGCGACCGTAGTCTTGGCAACCGTAGCCGCCAAGACTGTCCAGTCCACTGGTGCATTATGTGGAGGACATAACGTGAAGGACACCGTGGTGATTTTCTAAAACGTTGTTTATGTTTTAGCTGTCTGAGAACTAGTCTCTACAAGTCTGGAAGGCGAGCTCCAGTAAAAGAGAGGAAATGTCATTCTCACCTGGTGGGTCGAGCATTGGGGATTTGCCGAACATTCATCTTTAGAAAGAAGCCCATGAATTAACTAATGTGTCAATGTTCAATTGCTTAGTATTTCTTTGAGCTTAGCCCCAAATGAAGGATTCAAGATCAGCATAGTTGATTGTCAATCACTAATGACTCGTGTGGGTCCTAAAGCTAGACCAGGTGAGAACCACCGCTTCAAAAGAGAGGAGAGCGGTCACGAGTCTCATCATCTTGTTGGTTTTGTGTTTCCTCCTCGGCCATCAGGGATGAAGCACAGCGTCTCGGTGGAGGAAATGATCTCCTACCTGAAGACCTGGAGCTCTCAGGCGGAGGAACCGGAGGCGGAGGGCCGGCCGGGGTCGGAGTTCACCAGCACGGTGCAGCATGTCGTCAACGTGTACTCCTACCTGCAGAAGAACTGCTCCCAGGGGGCCCTGAAAGAGCTGTTCGAGCACACGCCCGCAGTCTATGTGGAGCACCACAGGTCTGTGGGCGGAGCTTTTGGCACATCTGCACATTGTACTGTTACTGTTTAGTGCCGTTACATTTATTTCGATCTGAATACTAGGCTAGCCCATTTCCTTACATTGTAAAATATTAATTTATGAATGTGTACAACTTGACCAAATTGAATGCCATATAACATTATTGTATTATCAAGTTTATTAAAAACGAACATTGAAAAGTCCGTTTTGAGAATTGTAATTTTAGAAAGTATAAATACTATTATATTATTTCTCTTACAGCTGAATAGCAGCTTTGATTTTGCGATACAATAACAATTTTGTGAATTAAAAGGATGCGAGCAAATAGAACCAAAATAGTCCAAAAGACCGTAGCGGACAGTAGTCCGTAGACTGTGGACATCGGGGTTTGAACCCAGACCCTTTGGCCTGGGAGTCACCCTAACCATTGTCTCGGACCCAGCAGTATTTTATAGCAGAACTTCTGGGGGGGAGATGGCACAAAGCCTGGGCCGGAAACCACAAACAGTCTTGTTTCCTGTTTCATTAGAGATGTTCTACCCAAGAAAACTCAATCCCGCTAGTGTCTGAAGCGTTGAATAAGTGGATTTCTACCGGGCCAAATACAATGTGTTGATTTGAAACCTTTCCAAAAAGATTTTGTAACAGTCTACTACAGCTGGCTGAGTTTGTGTTCGCTGTGAATAGCCAATGACGTGCTTACAGAACCCCGACTCCCAACTACACGATCGGTCGAAACAAATATGAAGCGAAAGAAAGTGATACGTCCCGTCCACCCAGATTTGAGCTTGTGTGCCATCAGACTCTAGATATGAATCGAAAGTCTGACTCGTGAGACTACCCTAGCCACTACCAGCCGATTATTTAATCACATTTTTGTAACGATATAACGATTGCGGCGGGAAGTCAATAACGCCACATGGTCCTCCCCCCCCCCCCATCCATCCCCCAGGCGTAACGAGGGGTGGACCTCAGGGGTCTTCTACCACCTGAAGGACGTGTGCTGGAGCGACCCCACCCACATGTTCCAGCGCTACAAACAGCTGGTGCGCGCCCCCGACAGCACCCTGCAGGAGCCTCGGCAGCTGGCACCCTTCTACTCCTCGCTGGATGGCATGAGGGAGCTCTTCACCAGGGTAACCACCAGGGCCACCGTTTTTGTCTCTTCCCCTCTTTGGCCTTTTTTTCATGCTACTTCCCGTTCTGTGTTTCAAGACGGGTCGGGCGGGTAACCGACAGAGCTGCTTTACGTCCTCGCACACAAACGCACAGCAGGAGGCGTTAGTTCATTCTGCCCATCTTCCGTCTTTCGCTTCGTTTGGCTGCAGTGGATGACTGAACCGTTGGCCGCATGCATGTATAAGCAGGCTAGGATAATAAAGAATGTACACAGTTACCAATGGGAGTGACACCGGCATAAAACTCTGTTCATTTAGTCAAAGTTTGGCATCTAATTTAAATAGAACTATTTACAGACGAAAGAGGACAGCATACTCTGTTGACCCTAGTCCGTGTTTACTTCACTCAGGACAGCAGAGACCTGACGTGTGTGTGTGTGTGTGTGTGTGTGTGTGTGTGTGTGTGTGTGTGTGTGTGTGTGTGTGTGTGTGTGTGTGTGTGTGTGTGTGTGTGTGTGTGTGTGTGTGTGTGTGTGTGTGTGTGTGCGCATGTCCTCGTGCTCCCTGTAGCAGCTGAATGTGGAGCCCAGTCCCACCATGTACCAGTACGTGGGTCTTCTGGAGCTGGTGTGCTCCTCCTGTCCCATGCCCACGGCTGAGGTTCTGCAGGACGTGTCGGTCATCTACGCCCGGCTAGGTGAGTGGAGGAACGGGGGGAGATCAAAGCCATCTCTATGGTTCTTAAGTAGCTCAGAGCTGGACCAATTGGTATCATGTCAATCATATGATCTGAAGTTCCAAAAGCCCATTCTAAGCCGCCATCTTGGGACTTTTTAGCCAAAGGTTTGAGAGGTGTGGTGTAGATCAATGGTTCTCAACTGGTCTAGCCTAAGGACCCACATCTGTCATTAAGTCACGACTCAAAAAATAAATAAATATGCATGTACTGTTAAAAACATGCAGCTAACAAAAAATGTGCAACAATTGGGGCTGAACTAAAGGAAATAGTAATCCATTGAAACATGAATTAACGTTGAAACATTAGTTAATTCATGGGCTTGAATCTAAAGGTTAAGGTTTGGCATCTGCTCTGCAACTCAGTCAAATTGCCCTCTTGACCCACCAGTTGAGAATAAACTGTTGAAGACCAATAGGAGCGCTTGGATTGTGTAAAGTTCCTGGACAGGGTTTGATTGATTTGCTTTTTCTATTTCTATGTATTTAATTCGAGTTGACCTTAGCCTTGTCCAGAACAACCCTGGGTCTAACTGTGCATCTGATTAATAATATACTTTTACAACAAATTACATTGGAAAATAACAATGATATTAACCTAGAATATAATGATTTTCGTTATGTTCTATTATCTTATTGGTTTAATCGATTTTCATATTTCCCTACATCTCATACGTATGTTTGATTATCTGACCCACATATCTTGTGAGATGGTAGGGTTCCTCTTTCATCTTCTAAACGGACTAAAAAGTGCATCACTGGCCTATTGTTCTTCCAGACTGTATTTATAGTGTTTCTTTCTCTGTGTTTCCCTCCACAGCTCAGAAGTGTAAGATCACTATGTCAGACCAGGACTACATGGATCCTAGCAGTCAACCCAGGACCAATCACAGCTACTGCTTAACCCTCAAGGGTGAGGGCCACACCCCCACTCATAGACCCGTGGCTGTCATTGGCTTAGTCGAATACGCCCCATCTACAGCATCAGTCCTCAATTTCAATAGATTATCATTGACTTTAATTTAATTAATTGAAATGATGTTCAAAATGGATTTAATGGCGCTTTTTGTAAACCAGTGCACTAAGATAACCCACCAGGTTTATCTTGCATTATCTATAATTCTATAATATGTGTATTTATAGTCTTTACATTTGAATTATATCCAATTAAATCGGTCAGATTTACATACTGCTACCTGCGGAAGTCCAATGGACACCCTTGAAGAGGGACAGAAAGAGGCGTGTGTCTGATGGTCATTGTGATTCAGGTATGATGTCAGACAAGAGGGTGTTCCCCACCAAGGACAAGAACTGGGTGACCCTGGGCCGGCACCCCATGGTGGCCGACAACCGGGAGCTGGAGAAGATCTTCAAACCCCACCCCGGGGTGTGTCTGCTTAACCTGCCCCCTCCTGACAAGAAGCACGCACGCCCCAGGGGCAAGCCAGAAGACTACCGCGGTACGTGTGTGTTTCGGTCCAGTTTCAATGATGACGCATGATCTTTATTATTCAGTAGTTTTATTGAATCTTTCTTTAACCAGGCAAGTTGTGAAGTACATATTCGTATTTACGATGGCGACCATACAAGTAGCAGACGCGGTTTGAGGGCAAAGGGGGGCTGTAATATAGAGTTAGTCAGGCGTTACTGCTCCCCGTCTATTGGAAAAGCGTTTGCGTGAATGAAAACAGCGACACGACAAGCAGACAAGAAAAGCCGGGACACCGTGTCGGGATCAACCCTCTTGTACATCACCTCAAACATGACGACGTCTGGACACGATGAAAAGACGTGGGCACCCCCCCGTACTAACCGCCCACCCCCCACCCCAACCCCCACCACCAGGTCCGGCCTTCAGCGAGGAGGACCGCACCCTCTTCCTGAAGATCTGCGGCGTGCGGCTTCTCTCCGACTGCGTGCGCATGGAGCCGCAGACGGAGGACCTGCGGGCGTGCCCGGCCGTGCAGGCCCTGGTGCGCGCCGTGGTGCCCTACGTGCAGCGCTTCCTCTGCGCCCACCAGGAGCTGGCGCCCGTCTACCGGGAGCTGCAGGACGCCGGCCTCGGCCAAAAGATCCGGAGTCTGCAGTACAGACAGGTCAGCCCCCAGGGTCCCCGCCCGGCTCCTCCCGGGTCAGCGCCCGCACGTCACAGGGCGCCGCTCGGTAGAACGCAGTTCACACGATACACGTTATGGATAGATAGATATAAGTTAAATAGATAGAGTGATAGATAGACGGATAGCTAGAGTGATAGAGTAAGATATATATATATAGAAATAGAGATAGTGATATATAGATAGATACATTAGATAGAGCGATAGATATATTACATAGATAGTGATATAGCTATATTAGAGAGTGATAGATATATTAGATAGCTAGTGATAGATAGATATATTAGATAGATATAGGGAGTGATATAGGTATATGAGATAGATAGTGATAGATAGATAGCTGTATAAGATGATATATATATTGGATAGATGCTTTATTCATCCCGAAGGGGAAATCAGGGTGTCATAGCCGATCACATTAAAAACATTTACCAATAGTTGAATACTAATAATAAAGTAAGTGACAATATAATTGAATAAACCTCTGAAGACGATAGGCTGTGTGGTGGTTTGTGAGGCAGGGGGGACAGCAAGTGGTGCAGTTTGAGTCAAACCAAAATCTGCTACTGAAGTCCCCACCCCCCACGGCCTCTGTCAACACGTGCTCATTACGTCCCTGTATAACCTTTGAAATCCCACGGGTACTGTTGTCCCGGAGCCAGTAAAACTCGCGATGCATTCGCGTTAGTTAGGAACCCTAAACCGAGCCAGCGGTGTTGGGACCGTCTGTACCTCCCGCAGGTGGGGAAGCTGTACATCCGCTACCAGCTGTCGGTGGGGGGGGGCCGGGACCCCAATGACCCGGACCAGGAGAAGGAGGAGCCCCTGGTGGAGATACAGGACGTGGTGTGTCTGCTGGAGGACGACAAGTCGCTGTACATCCAGAAGGACCATCTGTCCGCCAAGCTGGACATCTGCAGGTGTGTGTGTGTGTGCATCACCCCCTCGGCCCGCCCCCTATGGAAACGCCCTCATGTTTGTCTTATTCCTGGGCGGCCGGCTCCCCTGTTAACGCCCCTTCAGTTAGCTTTCAGTAAGCGGAGGACAGGTGTGTCGCATCAACGCTTCATCAGCAGGTACCGGGTCACTATATCAGCCAATCAGAGGTTACGCATGTCATGCGCACCTATAGAGGGAGTCCTCTAATATACACCATTCTACTAAATGTGTTTTGGGTTTAAAGACAACGTTCCTGAAACGAATTCCTCCTCGAAATTTGCAGTATTGCCATAGGAAATTTTGGCCGGCTCATCATCGATTTCATTTTTGGAATCGCAACCGTTGTGTTTGCTCAGTAACGCTGTTTGTAAGTTTGCGTGCTCTCATTGTAATGCGTAAAGCGTGCGCGTGTGCAGGTTTGTGTTTGTGTGTATAGCTGTGTTCTATCGACAGGTTGTGATATAACGGCGTGAACTTGTGTTGTGTTCCAGGGAGCTGGCGAAGCTGTTCTGCACGGAGACGGCCCACAGAAAGGAGCTCATTGACTTCCTCAATGGCTTGATGACATCACTGGACGTAAGCGATCAGTGTGTCCTCTGACTTCGTAGCGCTAGGTGCTGCAGAGTAGAACTAGTGGGACTAAGGCTAAGTGTAACAGATGTGCTAGTAATGACGATCTGGTCGTGATGAAGCGTGCCTCATTTTCTGTCCGAGAAAAACAGCTGATTCGTTTGCTTCCAGTTTACAATGTTAAATAGCAACTAGCGCTAACACTGCTTTCTCATTGCCAATAACTTTCTAACCAAACTCGTTTACTGTACAGCATAGACCTCAAGCAGTAATGTTTGGGGTCTATTGAAATAAAAGCTATGCCTGTCTTTGTCCAAAAAAGAAGAAACAAAGGCACGTCTTGTATTTGAATTATATGTTTTATGACTTTTGGTGTCTTATCTTTATAATACTGATCAATGTCATGCTTTTGGTCCCATACAAGGTGCTGTGCCTGAACAATCCTCATTTGTGTACACCAACTGTTCTGATTGTGTCGCCTGTGCTTGTGTTATGTCATCCTTCTTAAAAAAAAAAAGAAGCAAGGAAAAACAGTGTTTTTTCTGTGCTGCCTAAACGAGTCGGTTTCACTGATTGGATAAGCTGCATCGCTGAACTTGCCAAAATTGCAAATGTAATACATTCCCGTATAATTAATTTGTTTCATCTTCTGATACTCAATAACTTCAATTCCATTCCGGGCAGACCGATGCCGCCCGGATCTGTGCACATAAAAGGCTTCTGAAAATTGCTTAGTTTATTTATTTCTTAAGAAAATCTATTTTATCGGTGCGGGGGGAAACCTAATGAGCTAGCGCATGCTAATGAGCTCCTTAGCATTCCTTGGAGACAATGCTCTCCTTAAACTCAAACCAACATGGACGTGTATTTATTGGGATATCCTCCGTGTATTTCATTACCGCTACACCTCCATGTATTACTGCTACCTTTACATGGAACGTTCCATTGGCTGCTGAAGTCACTCAGAATAAAACTAACCAATACATTTTTGTGTGTGTGTCTGTCTCTCTCTCTCTTTCTGTGTGTGTGTGTTTTTGTGTGTGTCTCCCTCTGTGTTTGTGTGTGTCTCTCTGTTTCTGTGTGTTACTGTGTCTCTCCCTCTGTTTCTCTGTGTGTTTTTGTGTGTCTCTCTGTCTGTCTGTCTGTCTGTCTGTCTGTCTGTGTCCGTCCTCAGGACCCGGCGTCTCTGAAGCGCTTCCTCCAGAGAGAGGACGTGCAGGAGTTGCCCGACGAGGAGGTGCCGTGGGAGGTGCCCGGGCCCCTCCGCCCTGAGCTCCCACAGGACAGAGGTACGGGGGAGGGAGGGAGGGAAATTACGTCAAATGAGCCGATTAGAACGTCACCAGATCTCTCTGGGCCTGGAGATGGGGCGCGCTACACGCTTGACTGCGCCCCGTTGCATCTTCACGACCTAGCGCTAAGTTGAAACACATCCAGAGATGCTTAATCAATACTCATTATTTATACTATGGTTTCTATGCTCTTGGCAGAGCAGGGAGGCATGCGTGTTCTCTGTTAGAGTGCGTGAGCTGCGTTAGCCATGTTAGCGGTGGAGGGCTGACAGTCTGTGAGTCCAGTGAGAGGACACACCGCACCGGCTGTAGGACCAGCTGGCTGGGCCAGGAGTCCACAAGGCGCGCACACACACACTATGATTAAATAGTGGGCCCTATTTTCCACAGCTGTGTCTCTGTCTCTGATGCTTGCATCTTAAACGGCCCTCTGCGGACCTTTTCTGCATCCACATGTCGTGAGCGTTCTGCTAACGCTGCCTTTCCACACGCAGATGCTCCGATCTTTCTTTCTTTTTACCCATATGCTCATGCGGCGTTCATAGGCTGCCTGCGCTGTTTGGTAACGTCTCTGTATGAAACACCGCAAAGACCCCATGATCAAAGGGATGTTCTATCTTTTAATTCTCCCCTCCGTTGCGTTACGCCCAAATCCGTGTCAGAACTAGGAGAAGAAGACGCTGATTTGATGTCATTTGCAATGTTTGCTGAAATGTCACATAAACACCCCCTGACTGGATTCCCTCCCCTTCCCTCCTCCCCACCCTTCCTTCCCCACGACCAGCAACATCCAGGGCGACGGCTGCCTTCGCCCCAGAAGAGGCTCCTCGACGCGGGGAAGAAGACGGAGAGCAGACCCTGGCCTGCTGGCCCCCGCGGGCCTGCATGGGCGCCACGCCGACGTCCGGTCGCACAGGTACGGTCAGGCTAGCTGGCCGTCAAATGGTCACGTCCTCCCGGTCCCACCCTGCTAGTCCACTAGTCCCTCGCCCTGTAAACATCAGGCTCTCTGGACCAAGAGTGATGCGAGCATCTGTTTTAAAGACTATAGTTTTGTCATCGAATTTGTAATGAAGTGCTCAGTGTCCTGATTAGAATATTCAGGTAAAATCAATCAGTAAATCGTGTAGTTGACGATATTTTGGAGAACGTTCTGGTGACTGTCCTCCGCCACTGCAGCAGTAGTGCTGTCGGATGACGAGGTGTGTTTACGCCGTTGTCACCGTAGCAACGGCGGCTTCACGGCTGTTCTGATCATCATCGTTGTCGCGTTGCTCCGCAGGCGCCCGAAACGACAGCGAAGCGGTGGACGCCGTCATGAAGATGTGGCCCCCCCCGGCCCCCCCAAAGGATCAGGACCCCGACAGAGCCAACCGCGGCCCCTCCTCCGGTGTTGGCGCGTCGCAGGGCTCACCACGCACTGGCGACCCAGGGGCGGCGGACCAGCCCAGGCCCGCCTCGGACCACACACACACCGACTCCCCGGGCGCTGCTAACGCTACTAGCAGCCACCAGTCATCAGGTGACTCACATCACTCCGCTCATTTGAAGCCTGAAGCCCTTTCAGCGGAGAGCTGACCCACACTGGCTCTCCTCTCCATGTAGTATTCAGCGTGTTGCCCACCACAGCAGGAGATCTTCTGCTTGAAGGTCTGCTGACTGAGAACTGTGTGCATGTGCGTGCATGGCCGTGTGTATTTGTGTTATCCTAAGTCCGCTCTGCCTTGCTGGGTTTTGACAGAGGGCGGCCAGCGCCAGGATCATTCCTCGGGTCCCACCGCTGGGTTTAGCGGCGGGGAGAGACCCATCCACAGCGGTCCACCGCCGGAGCACCCCAAGACGGACTCAGACCAGCGTCCAGCAGCCAACCAGTGAGACCCCCACCCGACCCCCCTCTTCTCCCCCTTAGCCCTATTGTTGATGGGAACGGCCCGCTCTGCTAGTCCGGGATTGGGCTTCTCCAAGTAGGACCGATGACGTCAGTCGTCAGATTTCTGCGCAGTAACGGAGTTGATGATGACACACTGGGGTTTGAGCAGTACCCTCTTCAGCAGTAGTCATTAGAAAACAACTGAGCACGATGGTTACCCTTAAATATGGCAGTGTATTTAAGTTATTGGCCAACATTGGAGATGTAGAGATTTGGAAAGACTTTCTGAGTAATTGCTTGATTTAAGACAAACAAACAACACTTTTCATCAGTTTCAATAAACGATTTCCCCGCCCACAGGGTTGTCCCGGAGCTGGTGGTGATGGGCAGTGTGTTCCAGGGCACGGAGGGCGTAGCACAGCGGCCCCCACTAGCCATGGACTTCCCCCAGTGGAACAAGGGCGCGTTGCTGACCCTGGAGGACATGGAGCTGGCCTGCATCAGACCCACCACCGTGAGTACTGCACCACACGTTGGGAGCCCTGCTGGCTCGACTCAGCCCCCCCCCCCCCCCCAACGTCCGTCCAGGAGATGCGGCAAAAAATGACAAAAAACGTTTGAAGTGTGTGGAGGTGGAGCTGAGGTTGGGGTGGTGGGTTGGTAAAGGGGGTGCTGATGGGGGGGGGGGCGGGGGGGATGTCAGACAAAGTGCTGATGTTGGGGTGTGTGTAGGCAGTTCCAATGTTGGGGTGATGTGGTGGTGGGGTGGTGGGGTGGGTGCGTGGGGGGGGGGGGGGGGGGGGGGGGGGACGTGCATAAGACAAAAGTGCTGATGTTTGGGTGCGGTGGGTGGTGGTGTGCGCGCGCAGGTGGTGCTGACGGACGACCCGGGGGACCTGGAGGCCATCGGGACGTGGGGGGAGCAGCTGGTCAACTCATTCCTGTGCCACTGGAGGGACGGCGATGCGGCCGGGCGGCCCTCGGAGGTCAGCTGGTGCAACCAGCAGGCCGAGAGCGGCCAGCCCTACGACTTCAAGCTGACCTTCCCCGCGGCTCCGCAGCCCGGGCCCGACCACGAGGTGTACGTGGAGGTGAAGTCGACGGTGAAGCGGGACAAGGCCTTCATCCACCTGTCGGCCAACGAGCTGGACTTCGCCCTGAAGGAGCGCGAACGCTACCACATCTTCCGGGTGTACAGCGTGGGCGACGCCCAGAACGTGCGCATGTGCCGCATCCAAAACCTGGCCCAGAAGCTGCACGCCAAAGACTTGGAGCTCTTCCTGTTCATCTGACATACCGTGATTGGAAACAAAACAACCCCCCCCCCCCCCCCCCCACCCTTTGTAGTTTGCACTCTGTCTTTCTTTTTATCACTCTGTGGACCAGGTGGTTAAGCGCTGTGGTGACCTTTCACCTCGAGATGAGGTTTTATATCGGAGGACTTGATGAAGGCCTCTGTGTCGTGGGCACTATTTACTGTTTCTACTCAGGCACTGAAAACGGAGGGATCATTACGGTCTTTGCACAGCTGTTCGCTTTGTTGTGGATTTATGTACTTTATTTCATTTTTTTACTAAAGATTAGTGTTTTTTAATCGCTTCTTTTATTGGTGTTTCCACTGTAATTTGTCAGCAGCGTTTGCACGTTCCTTTTCAAATGTGGCATTTTACAAAGGTTGTCCAATCTTTTCTTAACAGACCATAGCGTAGACTGCCGAGACCTGTTATTGTAGTTGTGAATGTTCAGCATCTAAACAATTCCACATCCAAGCACACATACACAATGTTTTTAATATTGAAGCTATTGTTGGTCGTATGCTTCTGTTTAACTGTGGCATTTTAATGAAAATAAAAATCTTTCTGCCTTGAGTTCATTGTTTTTTATATGTATCTGTGCATTATAGTAACAAGCCAGGAGACCTAAAGCATTTCATAATATGTCTCTCCCTCTTTTGGATACATGAAGAGGGCATAATCATTTCATCATAGCACACAACGTGGACAAATTAAAACGATGCATAAAATATTCAAAGTGGTGTTGGTGTCAAAGTAAATAGAAGAATAACAAACATCAAGACCTAAATAGATATTCTGTATTTTCTTCTCTTAACCCTGTGAAGCTAAATAGAGGCTTCTGATATTAAATGCCATACTAGACTTAACATATGAAAATGCAAATCCTTCTATTAATTATCAAGTTGACATAAGCTCTGTTCCAGAACAGCCATTCTTCTCACCATTGCACAACTGTCAACATGTTGTTGACACATCCGAAAAGGAACCAGAAAACTGGTGGAATGAGGGGAAAGGTTATCATTGAAAGTAATCCGGTACTTATCCAAAAAGTAATGTTACTTTTCCAAAAAGTTGTTTCTTTCATAAAAAGTAATCAGTTACTTTCCCAAAATGTAATGCGTTACTTGTCCAATAAAGCAATCCGTTACTTATCTGAAAATAAATCCTTAAATGTAATGTTACTTTTTTGAAAAAGTATCCTTAACAGGTTGTGTCTGCATGGATTATGTTGAAAGGGCCTAGGTCACCCTGAGTTTGTCGTCACCTTTCCACACATGGCTAAATATAATATCCACCTACTGCACGGCTCCCTGCTGCGACACGCCAGCTGTCTGATGTTGCCCATCTACTTAAAACAATTCTGCATTCTGATTGTTAAAAGAGATCATCCTAGTGTAGTGCAGTTCTGCTATTTCCAGCGTTTCGCGTAGCTGGGTGGTTCGTGTCAGGTCTGAGAGATGTGTCTGTATTGTATCTGGAAAGAGTTTCTCATAGAAACCCGTGCCTCGGGTGGAGATGATACTGTGATGCAACCCCCTGGCAACCAGAAGGATTGGGCATATATAGGGACACTGTCATGTGTTTTTGCTCAATCTTGCAATGTCATGATCGGTAATATTTCGCCTACAACCAGCCTGAAGAGCAGCTTCCACTTCGCTGACTGAAACAAATGAGCTGGTAATCCAAACAAGGCTATAGATGTGTAGCCTCCTCGGTGTGTACTTATGTGATGGCGTGCACTTGACGTTAATGTCTATTGCTCCACCGCGACGCGGCAGATTTCGGCAAAGTGACGGTTGAGTTTGCATGATATTGTTTACGTTTGGAGTTTCCTTGGACACTCCTCTGTTTAGAATAAAACTCAAGAAGGCGAGCATGTTGTTTCCCGGTCTGTACGGTACTGTAGTCTAATCTGTATGGAGACAGCAAAGCCGCCGGTCGCTCAGGAACGAGCTGAGCGTCCCTCTTATTGGTCGAGTGGTTGAAAATGGGCGGGCCTAACATCCCCCATCCCATCTCTCCCTACTGCCTCTGCTCTCCCTCCTCCTGCCTGCCAACAGACCGAGGAGACAATAGCTAGGAGGACACCGCTCGAGGGGACCCTGCTGCGAAATGCCAAGAGGCAGCGTGAATACACCTCGACAGTTGTTGTTCAGTGTTGCGCGGAGTGAGCAGAACGCGTCCACGGTTGTTGGTTCCATCCCCAGCTCCACCGGGGGTAGTATGCCGTCGTGTCAGCCGCTCTGTTTATCACCTGCACGGCTTGACGGGCCGGACTTCCAGAGCCCTCGGATGTGGACGGAGTGAATGGTGAGTTGAAGAAGCACAGCACAACCAGTATCATATTTTGCGACAATTAAGAACACAGGTTATGCCGCAAGGCTACTGTCATTTGGTCCGGGATAATGAGTTTATTCAGCAATTAAAGCCTACGTGTCATTATGATTTCTTCAACAATGCGTTGTCTTTGATTTGATGCATGATCAATACAGGCCTATTTTGTGCGTACACACACGCACGCACGCACGCACGCACGCACGCACACACACACACACGCACACACACACACACACACACACACACACACACACACACACACACACACACACACACACACACACCAGAGCATACCAATAAGAGCTGATTAAAGGATAGGGATCTCGTATATTTGTTCTGCATGCCCAGTCCAGTGTCTGACTCGCGCAACAAACTTCAGCCTGATATTTCAGCTTGTCATTTTTTCATGTTCGTTTTTTTTTATTGTGTTATATCTTTTCTGGGGTTTGTGCCGTTGCTAAACAAACAGAACATTAATACTCCTTCTCTTAAATTTCCTTTCTCTCTCTCTCTCCTTCTCTCTCTCTCCCTCTCTCCCTCTCTCTCTCTCTGCCTCTCTCCCTCTCTCTCTCTGCCTCTCTCTCTCTCTCTCTCTCTCTCTCTCTCTCTCTCTCTCTCTCTCTCTCTCTCTCTCTCTCTCTCTCTCTCTCTCTCTCTCTCTCTCTCTCTCTCTTTCTGGCTCTCACTCTTTCTTTCTCTCACATGCACACATTTGAGTACACACACACACGCACACAGAGATACACACAGCTCTCCTGTAGTCATCAGCAGCTTTGTCCCTCTACTCCCGGGTCCGGTACGATGGGAGATCAAAGGGACTCCGGACCCGGTACCCGGCTGGCATCCGCTGCCCCGCTGCCGGGCCGGTTCTGTCTATCGCTTTCCGTCCAATCACAGCGAGTGACCCAGCGTCACTCGCTGCGAGGGGAAGTGAGGACACAGGGAGAGCAGGTGGGGTTCCAGTGATAGCAGGTGGGATTCGGTTTGCAAACGTCGGTTTCCAGGAAGCGAAACCAAAGTGGTTTGTGTGTTTTGTGTTGGCTGCCAGCGATAGGCTGACACCGAAGAACAAACAGGAACTGACTAGAAGGTTGAACATTTTCACTGTGCTGCGCGGTGTCAGGGATTCTGTGGGGTGTCAGCCGTGATGTCGAGTTGTTGTACAAGAGAGCCTGGGGGAAGACCCTAACATTCGGGGCAGGCCAATCCCAAGTCAGCTTGAGCTGTGATTGGGCGGATTGGTCTTGACATGAGTGGAAGGGCGGAACGGGCAGCTTGATGGACCAATGGTTGGCTGCATCCCCAATTCCGAATGCAAACAGAAGTGAGGGAGCTAGACCGGTAAAAGTCGGACTAGTCTGGTGAGGACATGTATCTGGAAACGTTTATTCACGCTGAATCAGAATATTGGATATCTGTTCCCCACATTTCTAAGGGAAATGTCCTATAGGCCCAATAATGACCACACTTCATGGAGCGGTTGATAAACAGAACATTGATCATCGTTACCTGAATGATTTGTGTGTCAGGAGAGGATACAGGCTTGGATTGATAGACATTTCTTCCCTGTGGTTGTTGGTCTAAATAGTGTTCCTCCTATTACCTCGTGTAGATTTGTTTCTGCACACACACACACACACACACACACACACACACACACACACACACACACTTACACAGATATACACACATACACACATCTATACGAAGTCTTTATCATGTTAATAAAGAACACTGTGGTCGTATTTGTGTGAATGTGTGTGTGTGTGTGTTTCTGCGTGTTAGTGTATGTATGTGAGTGTGTCTGTTTGGCGGAAACCATTACATTCATGGAAAAATCAAATCTACACAAGCTACTAGATCGTGTGTTACGCCACAACGATCAAAGGGGAATTCAATCATTTGCATGCAAGCACAAACAGACAGACACACACACACACACACACACACACTGCTGCAGTGACTCACACAACACAAGATATAGGTCACAGAGTGAGCAGTTGACTGGAGCTCAGCACCTGCCATACTTTTGGACCCCACACACAGATACACACACACACACACGGACACACACACCGTTCCCCGTTACCGCTACATAGGGGGAGGAGGGGGAGGAGAGAGGTGTAGGACGGGGTGGTCTGACATCTCCTATTTCTGTGGACCGTCCAGCACTGTCACGTTATTACATCGACATTAAATTCCATCCTAACCATGTGTTTTCTCCTCACGTAACATCATGTCTCTTGCTAGCAGCCAATCTGTCTCATATCTAGCCCTGCTCGCCCTCCCAGCCCCCACCTCGGCTACCTCACAACACCTGACTCCTTCTCTTAAAACGCGACAGAATAGGGTTAGGGTTATATGTTAGAGTTAGGATTAGGGTTAGGGTTATATGTTAGAGTTAGGAATAGGGTTATATGTTAGAGTTAGGATTAGGGTTAGGGTTATATGTTAGAGTTAGGAATAGGCTTAGGGTTATATGTTAGAGTTAGGAATAGGGTTAGGGTTATGTGTTAGTTAGGAATAGGATTATGTGTTAGAGTTAGTAATAGGGTTATGTGTTAGTTAGGAATAGGGTTATGTGTTAGGGTTATGGTTAAATGTTAGAGTTAGGATTAGGGTAAGGGGGTTGTTTTGTGTAAGGGATATGGGTTAGTAGTCGGGTTAAGGTTAGTACTATGGTTAGTATATATGGTTAGTTTGGTCAGAAAGGGTTCGTAATATGGTTAGTAGGGTTGGTAAGGGGTTAGTATATGTGGTTAGTGTGGTAAGGGTTGGTAGGGCTATTAGGTTGAGTATAGTGTTAGTAATTGGGTTGTGGTAATAGGGTTAGGTTTTAGGGTTAGATTTTTATAGATATTTACCTCTTCACTATAGATTTCTATCTCTATACTAAAGATATTTATCTCTTCACTACTTATCTATTCCTACACTAAAGATATCTATCTCTTCATTAGTTATCTATTCATACACTAAAGATATCTATCTCTTAACAAGTTATCTATTCCTACACTACAGATATCTATCTCTTCACTAGTTATATATTCCTACACTATAGATATCTATCTCTTCACTAGTTATCTACTCCTTCGCTAAAGATATAGTGCACATATATAGTGCACATATATATATAGTACATTGCACACATTTCCAAAATTGTTTGTGTGTGTATATCTGACTGTGTGCAGTCACTGGGTCACTGATCGCTCCAGCATTCCCACTATTCAACCTTGGAACACTGTATGCTATCTGCTACGTGGGCAGCCTGTTTGCTAGCTCCCATTTTGTCCACGTTATTATTGTTGCTTGAGTGGGCAGTGTGGAAGGTTGAACCAGTGTACCCAAATAAATAAATATATATGGCCAAATCTTGCTTCTATTTCGACATAGCTTTTTTTTTTAACACGTTCTTATATAATGGAAAACTGTGTTTAACATGGCAACATACACAGAGCTACGGCGGCTAGTGACGGCGTATTATTCCGGGTTGTTTGAGGACATGGAATTATTTATTGAACTGTTGCTCTTTATTGAACCTATTTATTTATTTTTGGAGTAAAAGAGGTTGTCGCAGCTGGTGTGGCAGTTAGCCTTAGGCT
>JACYXH010000410.1:1205000-1317500 GCA_026745465.1 Lota lota | reverse complement strand
AGAGAGAGAGGGAGAGACAGAGAGAAGGAGCAGCAGAGAGAGAGAGAGAGGCTGATAAACAGAGAGAACGAGCAGCAGAGAGGAAGAGAGAGAGGAAGAGAGAGAGAGAAGTAGCAGCAGAGAGAGGGAGAGAGAGAGAGACTATATCTGCAGTGCAGCCTTTGTATGTGTCTTTGGTCTCCTGTAGAAGTGAGAAAGACTCATCTGGTGTCAGCTGCTGCTGCTGTGTCCACTTCACACGTAAAACACAACACTGCACTCCTGCAACGCCTGCATCGCAACAGCTCACCATGGGGGGAGATATTACTCATTAACCCCCTTTCCACTGGACTGCTCTGTCAGTGTGTGTGCTTATGTGTGTGTGGGTATTTTTTCTGCTATTAGTAAAAAGCCATTATGTACCACCCCCTTTGATAGACACACACACGCACACACACAAACACACACACAGTGCCCTACACTGCTGTTTTCTGTGTAAAGGTGCAAACTCTATTGACATTTTGTTGGATTTTTTGCTAGCGTGTTTTCCTTGAATGGATGCAATCAATGCAAGTTGAGTCAAGGAGCTCTGCTGAGCTAGCTCAGGTCAGCGGGAAGTGAGGTCATTAGGGATGGAATGACCCTTATGGCCACGCCCGCGGCAGTCCTGAGAAATTCTCTGACAGTTCCGACCACTCAGCTGCTTTGTTTCCCAGCAGTTTTCCATCAGTGTGTGTATTTTTTTATTCCAACTTTGGTGTTTGCTTGATAATGGAAACATTAAACTGAACTATAGCAATTTGATTTCAAGTTTCGTTCACGGTGGATGTGAATTAATAACAACTTATCCTCAGAGGATCAATCCACAGCTTGAAACTCACCCGCCGTGGATCTGCTTTTTTCTCTGAACTCTACTGTGCCTACTGGGTATTTGAGGCAGTGGACGTGGTGTGGCTCTATATCTGGGCGGCCCATGGAACAGGGAACGTTACGTCACTATTTGTGTTATTTTGACCAGAGCCATGTTTGATTTGCATTATGTGTCGGCCAAACAGCTTCTGTGGAGGAGGGGCTGCCAACCTGCATCCCCCATTATGTAATCATGTGGTGTGCGAGTGTGTGTGTGTATGTGTGTGTGTGTGTGTGTGTGGTGTCGGTCCATAAAGCACTACATTTCATCTTCCATGCGTGTAGATATATGTTGCATGAAGAAAATGTCAGGTACTTGGCAGGTGTAGACACTCGGAGAGAGAGAGAGAGAGAGAGAGAGAGAGAGAGAGAGAGAGAGAGAGAGAGAGAGAGAGAGAGAGAGAGAGAGAGAGCACAATCAAGCATAATAGAGAAATGAACACACCACAGCATGGATTACAGTTTAAGGTAAATGCTGTTGGCTCAGCGACAGTGAGAGCAAGAGAACAAGAGAGAGAGAGAGGAAGAGAGAGAGGAAGAGAGAGGGAGAGCAGAGAGGGAGTCAGCACATGGTTTGGCTCACTATGAGCTTCACCCTCAAGCTGGCATTTATCGCCCAGCAGCCGTTCTTTCCTGGGGGCTAATTAGCATGTTATTAGACTACTACTACATATGCACGACCCTATAGTTCTACCACTCTGGTTCTACTACCACTCTGGTTCCACCACTATGGTTCTACCACTCGGGTTCCACCACCACTCTGGTTCCACCATTATGGTTCTACCACCACTCTGGTTCCACCACTATGGTTCTCCCACTCTGGTTCCACCACCACTCTGGTTATAACACTGTTATGGTTCTCCCACTCTGGTTCCATCACTTTGGTACTACCACTCTGGTTCCACCACCACTCTGGTTCCACCACTCTGGTTCTACCACTGCTATGGTTCAACCACTTTGGTATTACCACTCTGCCTCTAATGATCAGCACAGGCCACTCTCCACATATGAGCTTCCAACATACAGCAGCTGCCTATTAGCCTTGGCTTACTTAGTGAACTAGAAATGTTCATACATTATTCTTGCGTACATATCTTATAATGACTGTTTCTGCATGTGAATGGCTGGTTCTAGTCCATTTCTCCACTACAAGAGGATACGTTTGCAGTTGATAGTAATATAATAATAAATAAATAATAAATGGTGAATATGAATATAATTACCGCATAGGACAACATGAACCAACTGTGTTCATGAAGTGTTTTGTGTGTTCTTTCTGATAAGTAAATAAGTATTAGCATTAGCAGTAAATGAGTATTAGTAGTGATAGTATTATAAATAAGTATTAGTATTAGCAGTAAATGAGTATTAGTAGTGATAGTATTATAAATAAGTATTAGTATTAGCATTAGTATTAGTAGTGTTAGTATTAGTAAATAAGTATTAGTATAAGTAAATAACTATTATATTAGTAAATAAGTATCAGTATTAGTAAATAAGTATTAGTATTAGTCCTGCAACATCTTTCACATTCTTGAAGCCTCATTCAGAATCTAAAATTACCTGTTCGGTCCTGAAGGATTCTGGGACGACATTGAGACATTTCCAAAGATCTTTAATCAAATAAGATTGAAGGTCAAAACTCTGTCTGGCTTTTGCCAAAAGGGTTTAGAAACCCTCCATTCATCAGGGAGCCTCATGCAGTGTTGAGTAGAATTGAGTAATTTGATATTGCCTTTTCGAAGTAGGCCTATGTTTTTGTTACAGAATTTTTAATGATCTAATGATCCATGAGGGAACATCTTAATTCTATAATATCTGTGCCTTTGTTTTTGTTTCCCGACTATTTAAAACCCTTTTTTCTCTGCCCTCTCTGCAGTAACACCAGGCATTAGCCACCACCCTAGTCCCACCTGATCGCCAGACCCCCCCTCCACACCCCACTGGTGGTGTGTTTCCACCCCCTGGTCCGCCCTCCTGACGCCGTCCCCCTACACACAGCATCACATCATGAGTTCCTCCCCGCTGGGGTCTCGGGCCAACATGGACATCCTGGACGAGCTGCAGCTCATTGCAGCCCAGAACCTGGAGCGCCTGGAGGTGAACAAGTACTATGAGGTGATCAGAGAGCTGGGGAAGGGTACCTACGGCAAGGTGGACCTGGTGCTCCACAAGATCAGAGGTGAGGAGGACCGGGTTCTGGGGTTGGAATGGTCTGGTCATCATACTACAAATGTTGAAATTGTTCAATGATTTGGATCCTTACCTCAGTCTTAAAATGTTGCTTTCTTTTTTTCTATACTCATATTTTTTAGCAACGAACAGCAGTTGTTCTTTTAACTTATTTGGAGACTGAAAGCCAGTTGACTGAATCAAGTTCTCTGGATCTGAATCCTACTTTCTAACAACTGACCATGGTCTTTCTGGCAGAGCTACTCTAAACAGAGTCAGAGCCAAACCACAGGGCACACCTCAAACAACCATTGCAAACCCATATTGCAATGGCTGTTCCTGATTGGTTGTTCAAGCTCAATTGAAAAACTTCCATCCATTAGCGTAGCCCAAATGACCACAAACCAAACATTGTCAATTCACTTTGCTTGTTCAGGCGAACAATTGAATCTATTCAGAATAGATTAGCATTGTTCTGTAGCCTACTGTTAGCACTTGTATTTATTATCATTTAATGTTCTGCAGTTTGTTTATTATTTGATGTATTCAGCATATGGAAGGTGTATGTGGGTCTTGAAACATTACAACAACTATTACTTGGTGAGAAAAGTGCACAACAAGACACACACAAAAACAATCACAACACATCCTCACCTCCAGGTACAAAAATGGCGCTAAAGTTCCTGAAGAAGAAGACGACAAAGCTGAAGTCCTTCCTGCGGGAGTACAGTGTGTCTCTCTACCTCTCCCCCTGCCCCTTTGTCATCAACATGTTTGGCATCGCCTTCGAAACGGACGACTACTACGCCTTCGCCCAGGAGTACGCTCTGGCCGGGGACCTGTTTGACATCATTCCCCCACAGGTATGACTGACTCATGTTTACAAATACTCACTAATAATACATGTACTGTGTATTTTCTAGTAATGTTGAAAATATTGAAAATGGCAAATATTGTGACACCAAAATATATTTATTTTAATACAAAAATATTTTATTTTATTATTTTATAAACATTGTTTTCGTTGTTGTTGAAAATTTTGAAGATTTATATTTGGAAAAAATATTAAAAAACTTTTGGAATATTGTTATTATTAATTAAATGCATTTAAAACAAGACACAATAACAGGATCCAGAAAAGTCACTGACACCATATGTGACATCAAATGTGAATATGCACAATTTTGGGAGTTTGTTTCCCTAAAAGTATTGAAATTAATAGACAGCCTGTCTACTGGCACTTCATATTCATAAAATGTTATTTGGCGCATACTGTGTTATATTATTAAATATTTTAAAACATACTTTTGGCAATAAGGTCAAAAGAACAGCCACCTGGGCCACTTCACTGGCTGACCAACCTGGGATATGAAGTTACAATTGTCCTTCCACATCTCTAGTGGGTTGTCTCATCTGCATTGTATCCCTCTCTCCCTCTCTCCCCCCCCCTCTCTCTCTCTCTCTCTGTTTCTCTCTCTCTCTCTCTCTCTCTCTCTCTCTCTCTCTCTCTCTCCCTCCCTCCCTCCCTCCCTCTCTCCCCCAGGTGGGTCTGCCGGAGGTGGTGGCCAAGCGTTGTGTGCACCAGGTAGCCATAGCTCTGGACTACCTGCACGGTAAGAAGCTGGTCCACCGGGACATCAAGCCCGAGAACGTCCTCATCTTCGACCGGGAGTGCCGCAAGGTCAAGCTGTCCGACTTCGGCATGACCCGCCGGGCCGGCTCTCCTGTCAAGCGGGTAGGTGGTGCTGTTGGTCACCGGGGGCTCATCCTGAATTTCTGTTTTGTTTCACTTTATAATTAAGTGAGAGGTTTCTTCCGTCTGAGCCGTTTTCAGAAACTGGGCGGGGTTGCTTCCAGCTAAACCAATAACAAAGCGGTATGATTGGTTTTGATTATTCTTTTAATAATTATTTTTATATATTAGCTTCATATATATACCTTGAATGCAGAATCCAAACTTTCGTTGTTTTCTGACGCTCGCTATGGTGACATGGATGCCGACAGCATATTTAAGGACGCTGAAAATTCATGCAGAGTTGAGTACTATTCATGCAACAGAAACCAGAACCTGAATCACAATACATTTTCTTAAAGTGGGCGGGGATTCAGGGTCTGGAAACCAGCAAGGTGGGCCCTTATTGGTCCCCAGTGCTATGAAGCGGCATTCATTGAAATAGTTTTAGTGTTTTCTGTGCTGCCCAATATTAAGCTGTTGCTTAGTTGTTATAGAAATCTCAAGAATTCCAAGAATTTAAACAATTAAACATTTAGATAAGAACGCAAGTAAAATCAATGGAAGACAATGGCTTCCTAGTACTAACTGGATTCCCACATTCTGCTAAACTTCCTGAAAATTTTCTGCAACAAAACAAAGCAACTAAGGTTCCCAGAAATCACCAGTAACTACCAACACTGAGCAATGTCAACCATTGATAATGAAATGAAACAAAAGCCTGGGTTGTCAAACGTTTTTTTGTGCTTTTATTATTATTATTTTAATTATTTGACACAAAATGTACACTATCTTTGGATGCGGAAGATTCTCTCACGTTGGCCCGCAGTACATTTCTCAGTTGACATTCTCTGCTTAGCCTATCAGGCAAACCCTTGAGGTAAATATCAATTTTCTGATGACACGCTTCTCTTTTTGAAGTTGTGAGTCTTTCGAGTCTATTGACTGTTGAAAGCTGAAAGTCAGCTTTCACCAAACCGTCTTCCATCATACATATAGTCCATATGATACAGTAGATTTAGGGTGGATAGGTTGTTTGACTCCCAGTTGAAAGGTACTGGGTTCGATCCCCAATGTCGGCAGCCTATCCCTATAGGCATCCTTGAGCTTGGAAGGATAATTTCAATTACTATTTGCAATGGGATTAGGACCTAATGAGTGCATTGCTAGTAGCAAGTCATATTTGGTCACAAATCCAGAAACACTGTGTAAATCGTCATCTTAAACATTAAGCATGACATGAATGACATGGACACATGGCCATCCCTACACACGATTCATGACTCGGGTGTTGTTTGTGGTGCAGGTGAGCGGCACCATCCCCTACACCGCCCCGGAGCTGTGCGACATGTCCCGCCACGAGGGCTTCTGCGTGGACTACAGCACGGACGTGTGGGCCTTCGGCGTGCTCCTCTTCTGCATGCTGACGGGGAACTTCCCCTGGGAGAAGGCGCTGCCCTCCGACTCCTTCTACCAGGAGTTTGTGCGCTGGCAGCAGCGCCGCCGCATCTCCTCCCTCTCCATCTCCATCTCCCTCTCCTCCTCCTCCTCCTCCTCCTCCTCCTCCGTCCCGTCCCAGTGGCGCCGCTTCACCGAGCAGGCGCTCCGCATGTTCCGTCGGCTCCTGGCGGTGGAGCACGAGCGCCGCTGCTCCGTCAAGGAGGTGTTCGCCTACTTTAGCCACTCCTGGATGCTGGACAGCGACAACAACAACAACAACCACCACAACGTCAACGTCAACAACAGCAGCCACGGAAACAGCAGCAGCAACAGCCGCGGCACCGCCCACGGCAACGTGGTGGGGGTGGGGACGGGCAAAGGGGGCGGAGGGAGCGGGGAGCGGGAGGGCGAGGGGGAGAGAGAAAGGGGAAGGGGGGGCGCAATCTCGTCCGCCTCCTCGTCGGGGGAGGAGGAGGAGGAGGTGCTGGTGGAGAGGATGAGGCAGCAGACCCTCTCTCCCCTCTCCCCGCTCTCCCCCACGGTGACAGTGGAGAGAGGAGGAGGAGGAGGAGGAGGAGGCAATGGGGTGCCCAAGGGTGTGGTGATGGAGCCCGGAGGAGGGGGAGGAGGCGGAGGTGGCCACCACCACTTTGTGTCCGTCTCCACCAACAGCTCCGTCTCGTCCACCAACAGCTACGAGCGCGTCCCGCGGGAGAACAGCTCAGCGGGCGGACACATGCTGGTCACCACGCCCATCGAGATCTGTGTGTGACTACACACACACACACACACACATACAAACATACACACACACACACAGAGCCATCACACACACACACACACACACCGCACACCAACCACAGAAACACACACACACACACACACACACATACACACAGAGCCATCACACACACACACCGCACACCAACCACAGAAACACACACACACACACATAGATACACATACCACACACACACCACACACTCACACACACACACACAGGCACCACACACACACACGCCTACACGTGATGCAAACTTTTATACCACTTCCGACCCTTTGCATGTACTCAAAAGATTGCATGTCAGCACAAACAAACACACAAACAAGAAAACAAACACACATGAACACACGAATAACCTAAACCTTTACAAGAAGTACGGAAGTCATTTGAAGGATGAATGGATGAAGGTTGTGATACCTGATGAAAACAAAGCAACTGTCTTTTGTCTTCTTTGAGAAGCAAACAGTGACGTCGTGGGTGTTGACTGAGTTTCCTCCACAGAATGAACTGCACTAGTGAGGAGAGGACACACCAGTTGGACTCTGGAAGCGTTAGGGACCTTTCTCTTCAGCCAAACACGGTCGGGAAACACAGAGAGCTGACAACTTGAATTTGCTTCCATTGAAAAATTCTGCAACAACAAATGTGTGGGAAAAAAAGACCAAATCAAGTTTCCTAAAGCAATATTTTAAGCAAAAAAAAAGAAGAAAATAATAATAATAAAACTAAGACACTGGGAGGATGTGAGGAGGCGTCGTTTTGAAGAAGCCACGGGTCACCCAGACATTCTATTCATTTGTATCTGTTCAGCTATAAACTCCAACATGGCTTCCGTAGAAACTGGAGTTATCAAATGGTTTAAACATTCAACACATTTAATGATATGTATATATATACATATATATACGGTATATATATATATATATACATATAAATAAATATCGTTGTTCATTGATTCTGAATGATTCAAAATGGTGTGCGTGTTTCTCTTAATTCCAGATCCTTATTTATTTTAAAACAATCGTACAATTTCCAAATTCTATTTTTTTTTTGCTACCAGCTTTGTAGAGCAGCTTGTGTTGACTTCCTGTATTTGTTATTTTGGGGGTTATTTGGCATGTGCCAACATGGTGTATAATAGTTTGGTTTGCTTCTGTACATCTTGGATGTACAACCTCTTGGATGTACACACAGTGGGGGTGCTAAAGGCGTGGGTTAGGGAGCAGAGGAGAATTAAGAAGATATTAAGAAGGAGGAGGTGAACTGTTGTGAACCGTGTCCGTTCCTAACGTGATCAACAGGCTCATGATGACTTTGTTTCTGCTTTCTCGGACTCAAACATATCTACTTCATGGATCTACTTCATGGATCTACTTTGCGGATCTACTTCATGATTCTACTTCATGAATGTACTTCATGGATCTACTTCATGAATGTACTTCATGGATCTACTTCATGATTCTACTTCCTGAATCTACTTCATGGATCTCATTTGTGGATCTACTTCATGGATCTACTTCATGGATCTACTTCATGGATCTACTTCATGGTTGAAAGGCTGCTCTCTACACATGGCCACGGCTGGTCATTTTATGTTTGTACAGATTGTCCTTTTTTCATGTTCATGGAAGTATTATCTGAGAGAAAATATAGATTTCAAGGAAATGCTAGTTTAGCATTCGTAATTTAACTTGAAAAAAAAACTCATTGAAGATGTACTTTTTCTTTTTACATAAATGTGCATGATAATTGACTACAGCATATTTTCCTGAAGATCTGAACTGACCAAACTAAAAAATATGAAGAAAAACAAACAAAACCGAGAAAAAAAAGAAAACTGTACAATATTGTGATGTGGAATTTTGCCGTAGCACAATTACATTATTATAATGTTACATGACTGTCCTGACTGATAATAACTGTTATGATATACTATGACAGTGCAGTACTAAAAAAAGACAACAGCTGATTAGTTTGGGTCCAATGTGTTGTATTTGTACGCTATTAATGTTGTTCATTTCAACACCTTCGGGAACAGGAAAACATTTCTTTAGGCTAAGCATGAAAGAAATTGTGTATGGCGCGTAGTAGGTAATATAAAAACATGGCACTAGTTTTTAATTTTCACATTTCGAGAAGCTATAGCTGTAGATCCGTTTTCAAACGTAAACAGATTTTCCTGGATCATGACAGTGAAAATGCCTTAGTGGACAATTCCATGGGTTTTGAAAGTAAAAGTCCTGCCATGCTTTGGTTTTATCCATGCTATTCAACAAAATGCAGAGGACTTTTACTTTCAAAGACTGGAAGTCATACCTGTGATAATAGGCAAGAACAACATGTTGCAATTTCCAGAAATTATTTGCATGAAAGGTGTATGTTCTAAAGCTCTATAAAAAAAAAATGCTAAGCTACAGTGCACAGTAGGCTACTCCTTACTGTGTATTTGAAAAAGACTCATAGAAATACATTATTATGTTATGCCAGGTTGAAAGCATAGGGAACGCCAAAATAGACATTATCAAAGGGTTTGGAAATATGCTTCAAGGGTCCACAATGAGGACGGTGTTCACAGACCGTAGCCACAGATCAAGTATGCTAATGGCTACATCTTGTGACAATCTATGACTTCATCGACAACGCCCTCACTCACAACAATGGCCCACTGTGCTACCAAAATAAAACAAAAAAGAGTCAATGCTTTTTTAGCAGGTCTACATTCACAGGGTTGTTGGCTAGTAACGGTACACAAACCCTGCCCTTTCACACGCCAGAGCCAACTGTGGGGATGTTTCAACAGGCCAGGTATAGGCCTACAGTCACACCCACAGCTGCAGTGTTGCAGCCAGCGAAGCTCATTGAGACAAATACAAAACAGGCAAAATGGAGATCTTTCATGCCTGTA
Source organism: Lota lota (assembly GCA_026745465.1). Lineage (NCBI taxonomy): Eukaryota > Metazoa > Chordata > Actinopteri > Gadiformes > Lotidae > Lota > Lota lota. The sequence continues at coordinate 1,307,579 of JACYXH010000410.1, read as the reverse complement.
TATTACCATAATGTCATATGAACATAGATGTACCAGACACCCCCCTACCCCCTGAAATTGCCACTATTCTTAGAGACGCGGTAGTCCTACGTCTGTGATCTGACCTCTCGGAGGACCGATCACTAGTTGCCCAAACTGCCATCAAACCGACTCAACTATGACAGTCACCAAGTAGGTTTTTTTCCATCCGCCTTTAAATAAGTACTTGACCTTTAACTGAACTGGAGTTAAGTCTTCAGTTTCTCAGCGTCACTTCTTGACATCAACAAATGCATTGGTTGATTGGTTATCAGCTGATCAGGTCTCGACTCCTGTCAATCCCTTCATCTACTCATCTGGCTTCTTCTTTTGCACATATAGTGCTCCTCATTCAGTAGGGGATTTAACAGACTAGAGTGGACCTGTTTTCTGTAAATGCATCGAGGACCCAACACACAGCAGTGTGCGGACTTAAAGAAAATGCACTTTTGGATACTCCAATATAACGGGGCGAGGTAACTTCACTTATAGTCAAGTAGGTTTTTATGTGTACTTTGACATAAGTACTTTGGTTGTGTAGCCTACTTCATCCACTTCCACCATGGTGTAATGTGTTGCAAACTGTAATCTGTGTTTTCTGTCCAGTGACTTATTTTGAAGCCATCATAATTATTTAAGTTAAGTGGAGTTTTAGGTAGTAGAAGAACACAACACCAGAACTCATATCCGGTTCTGTCTTTGCAATACAACCGTCTTCCTGTTAAGTCTCATTTAGTCAACAATAAAAACACAAAATAAAAAAAGTGTTGTTTTTTACCATCCTATCCCGTCAACAACACACACAAATACACACACACACACACACACACACACACAGCGTTCTGGTTGCCAGCGGTTGCATCATATTATAAATACAGTAACTGAACCAGTTGACCAGTTATCAGGCAAAAATGTGCATCTGTCACCAATCAGTATAAATAATAACAATCAAGGCTGTACAGGAAGCTATGACTAAATATAGATCTGGGCTAACGGAATAAATCAACAAAAGTGAGATACAATTTGAGAGGAATAAAATAAAAAATAAGAAAGCTATTTTCTGCTATACTCATTAACACGTCTTCATGTGTGCCTAACGTTTTAGACTGGAAGACTGTCAGCCTAGAGCCCTGACCGCGTTGTGTTCATATCGTGAGCCCCACCTGGAAGAGACACAACAGATCTCAGTAGGAGCTAGTAGAGCAATGTGTTGAAATACTTCTCAGTCCAAAAGACAACAGCATTCAACCAAGTCACCACCAAATGACCACACAACAAAACATGTGGTCGAGGTCCTGCATCTATATATGCCGTTAAGGAAAGACTTGGGAAAAGGTGAGACACGGTTGGACAAAATATTTAATCATTAAATGACATCTGAGCAGAGGTATTAACAAACGATATGAAACAAATTAAAAAAATGTGTCTGGCATGGCAGTATAAACCTTCCACTGCCACACACAGCCTTCACACACGCTTGTTGGAGGCATTGGAATGTGTCTGTGTGTGTGAGACATGGGGCATTGCTTCTGATAAGATGAATGCAAACAATCAGTCACTGTAGCTGTTAATAGACGAAGAAGGTGGAAAGACAAAACAGAGGTAAAAGTAAAGTGGGCCCTGAGATTTAGACTAACCCAATATATTATCATCCAAACACATGTTTAATTAGAATAACACACAGACCACCACTCTCCCCACAAAATATAATTTGATTTGGTACAATGCATTTAAAATAAATCATCATAGTGAGAAGGGCTTAACGCCACATCCATGGAAGTGCAACTTTTTATTGACGTCTGGAACCGTTTATTTTGTCTGGAACACATTAAATAAGATGGCAGTTGATAGAGAAGCAGCCGTTCCCGGATGGTATCCTATTTGGCCTTCAGGGAAACTCAGACCAGCGCCACGCAGTACAACGCTGCCCCTAGTGGCCATTTAACAACACTGCCCCTAGAGACCATGTTTAAGAACGATGCACGTAGTGGACGTGTTTAATTACACAACGTTCTACTGGTGGACAAGACAGAAGCATCTCATTCTGAGGTCTCATGCGGGTACCAGGGTGTGTGTGTGTGTGTGTGTGTGTGTGTATGTCACAGGTAAGGCTGGCTCGGTTTGCCAAGGGACCCCCAGAAACAACAACTGAAGATGGTGATGGCAAAGTGTCCTTTCGTCTTCAGTATGTCCATTGCAGGCGATGTACATCCAATGATTTGTCGTTGCAGTGTAGCTGGTGAGCCCTGGGGAGAAGGAGGTGGTCTCCTCCGGGGGAGATAAGGCTTTTGCTTGTATAGTTATGGGGAACTTAGTCAGGAAAATAAAAAGGCTGGCTAAAATGAGAATGAATCAACAGAACTCAGCCTTTACACTCCTACCGAACCAATAGAGTTGTAAACTGCTTGTAGAAGATTGTCCGGTACAACACATCCCCTGCCAAATCATTAAGAGCTTTCTCTCTAGGTCCAGGACAGACACAGATCCCCAATTCCCCTCACAATACATAGAAACCAGAAAAGCCTGTGTTCTTCCAGGATCATGTGTTCACTCTATGAAGCAGGGATGGGTTCAGGCCTCAGACAGATTCCTTTCAGACACTTGTGCCACCAGGTTACTCCTCCTTGTGTCAAATTAAATGAGAGCAAACTACTACACCAAGTTACGTCGCTCACCAAGGCAACTTTTGGTTAGGCTCGACATGCATGCCAACAATCAGGTGTTCCAACACAGGAAGCTGACCGTGGTCGCAACGGCTCAGACAATTGGAATAATGCCGAGACCAGCCTGCCAATGCAATTACACTACAATACTACAAAAATGTGGATGGCTGTTGCATCTTCACCTCCCCCACACGCAATAGTCTGACCCTCCGACAGGAGCACACATTCAAGCCTCGTGGATAAAGTGCTTTCCAGCCAACGCAGGAATCAGGAAACCTCTCCCCTCTGGTTGAGATGACTCAGATCCTCCACATAGGAGTCTTCTAAGAACCATGACAGAAAGGCCCAAACAGGGTGCATGCAGCCCCCCACCGCCATCCCCGCTAACAATTTAATTTGGATACAAAGTGCTTCTTGCAGAGCACGGCTCCATCTTGCTTGGGGGGGGGGTTCTGGTGTTGTGAAGCTAAACAGCTTCCAGAAATGAATTCTCTCCCCCTTTTCCGTCCACTGAGACGACTGCTGGCCATTGAAGGTCAATTTCTATAAAGATTAAGACTTGCTCTCCTGTGCTCCTGGTCTAGTAAGTCTGGGAACAGACCCAACCACAAATAAAACAGAAACCCAGGACTAAACCAAACGACAAAACATTCCCTCGATGTCTAATGGCATGAAGGTGGGAGGCATATGAAAATGCGTATAAACGGGTTTTGTTACCAGGAGTGGACACTAAAATCAAACCACTTGGACAGCACTAAACACGGGTTATGCCACCGCTGCTACTGATTGGCTCAAAATGTGCACCAATCACCAACAGCCGCTTCGGTAGCCGGTGAGATGGGTTATCCCGGCAAATTTAAAATGAAGCGTTGTCTTCATCCATAACTTTCCAGTCAAAACTAAACGAAAAAAAAATCCAACTGATAAATACAAATACTGAATAAATAAGCAAATTTCAATTGCATACTTACAAAGTTTTCTAAAACATTAAATATCTTTGATTGCCATTCATATTTATTCACAAAAAAAAGGTAGGAAAACGTGTTTTTTTCGCACTTTCCGCATAAATAATTGATAATACCAAAACATTACAAAATTCAGCATGTACTTGTTAAAACAAAAGTAAAAGTGCACCCTCCTTCTGGTGGACTTGGGTGGGCCTGGGTTGGGGTAGGGCTGGTCAGCTAGTTAGTGAGCTGGATAGTGGTGGTCTCAGCCCACCACCAAGCAGGGCTGTAGAGGGTACAGGGTTACCAGTTGAGTCCTGTTTGGTATATCAGGTTTTTTCGGAGTTGTTGTGCATTTTTCTTCCACGCCATTTCATGCGAGTGCTGCGGCCACCATCGCCAGGGAGCGCCTCCCTGGTGGTTGCCATCGGTTACCTTGGGGGCAGCAGATGCACCTGTGGGGAAGAGTCACCAGTGAATATTCTGATTCACCTGGAGGGGCCAGTCCATGTTCAGCATCAAGCTCTGGCACTAGGTGGGGCTTCACAGCTCCTTCATAACCTTCCTATTATAACATCAATATTATTCTATTTCTACGTCAATAAAGAGAAGCAGGTTATTGGTTTATGATGCATAGCAAGATGTGAACTAACCATAGAGAACCTCTGCTCTGTCACCTGCCATCTCTTCGGTTTCCACTGGGAGCTTTCAACGACTTGCTCTGGGAAGAGACGAGCACATCAAAGAAATATAAATAATAGTGTAGAAAATACAGCATGAATAATTTTTTCACTACAATGTGAAAGGTCGTTTTGGTCTACTACGTAAGTGTTCAAAATGACAATAAAACAGCCCTGACGGTTCATAATATTACCTTATGAAGACTTTAGTTTAAGTCATCATTGCTACCCCCATTTCGCACCAACTTCAGTCATTAAATACCCCGTGCAGTATACCATCAGTATTTATTTGTAAAGTCTATGATCAATTATCATTAATCATTAACCCAGGTGCTCTTGATGTCAATCAGGAGCTCCTCCAGGTACAGGACAATATTTAGTCTGTTCAATCACCTGTCCTCCTCCATGCTCACCTTGTGCTTTTTACACTTCATGGAGAAGTTCTCCTCGACCAGCACACAGTCTGTAGGGAAAGGAGGGAGATATTAAAATGCTGATTCATCCATAAGAAAAGATCAGTGACAAACAGACCAGCAGACACTCGCTGGATCCGCTCCACTGACGTGATGATTAAATCATAACACGGTCGGGGGCCCAGCAGTGCAAGATTGTCTGATCAGGAGAGAAGTTTGCCATCTCTGCACTAGCCAACCTAGATTTTTTTTCAGTTTTTCTCTAAAACTCAAAAGACCGAAAAAGATGGTCCATTTGCAGAATCTTAATGAACCTTTTTTTCTACTGTATATATGGGGACCATATCTTTTGCGATGTAATATGTCACTGCATTTGTGATCGCCTGCCACCGGGGTCCTTTCTTGTCATAAGGAATGACAAGGTGCAGGTGCAGGTGCTTTGTGGCTTGAGCTGGTATCTGCCTCTCTTGGTGCTACACACACCTGCCATTCCACCGCATGTCTCTGTCGCAGGTGCTGGAATAAGTTGGTTGTGTTCCCCATAAAAGTGGTAATATGTCTTGTATGATTGTTAATATAGTAATCGAAGCCATTTTATCATTGTTACTGAAGTAAGACCTTGATTAAGCGAAAACAGGAGTACAATCCTATGTTTTTGCAAGTTTCCCTAAAACACTTCGTGAACGTTCCAACGCAGGTAACGGTCTTTTTGTGACGCCAAAGTGCCTGTTAGTATACTCTTCGACGTCACAACCAAGAGACACTGGAGGCGAGGTGTGTGTGTGTGGACGTGTAGAGCTCTGTCTGGGCAGCAGTTGAATGCGGCGTCCAAGAGAGGGTTAAGTACACTTATAGTATAACGCTACGGTTGGTGTGATGAGCGGATGTGTGGAGCTTGTTCTGGAAAGCCGTTGATTTTGATGATCGATGATAGGCTTCCCGGACAACTATAACGCTACGGTATGTGTGGAGCTCCTTCTGAGCAGCGATTTAGTTTGATGTCCGTGTCCGAGCGGTTAAGCTTCTCAGTATAACACCACTGACCCGCAGTATAAGGAAGGCGGTTGAATAAGTCTCTATTGATTTCGTAATCAAAATTGGTCTCACACATGCAAATGAAGGCTGTCAACAGAACAATAGGCTGATTTGCACCAAGTTGTGCAAGACAAAACACCCACCAGCTAGACAGTTTTCAATTACCCTGCCAAGCTGAGTCACGTACACAGTGTTCCAGGCCAGTCCAACTGCTACAAGACCGCACATCTCAACATAATGTGTTTTACATAAGTAGATGATCCAGCATTCAAGTAAACAAGCTGAGATAATCGATAATATGTATAATAGATTGACCCAATTTACAGGGTGTTTCAAGGGCTAATATGTAAAAATGTTGCATTCAAATATCTAAAACTGACTAGACCTATGTTACATATTTTCTTAGTTGTGTACTTGCATTATCCCAATTGTTTCCAACAATCGTTATAGTTGGTGAAGTCGCATGTCAATGGCGTCATATGCCGTTTACCCACTAACTTCCGGGGCAACACACCAAAACAGTAATCCAGTAGAGACCTAATTTACTGATATGATATTCCAATATCAATCTAGGTTACCAAAATTAGCTAGTTAGAAAAGTATCTTGTGCCAGCTACCAAGCTAATGCAGTGTTTTCCACACAAAAACTAACTTGGGCTGGTCATTTTTATTTTCAAATTTCTTATCCATCCGGGAACGACGCCATTCACGATCGTTAGTGTTTCCCATACATTGACTATTTCAAACGTGAAGATAGCCAGTTAACGTTATGCATCTTGTGCCTTATTCATTAGAATGAAATTACAGAATGTGAATAAACATGACTTAACATCAATAAAACTTTAATACATCAACTCGTCTGTGAACATTTCTGCCTGAATCACGTCAGATAGATTTTCACGGATGGCGCGGCAATGGTGGTGAAGACTCCAACTCCCATGTTCCCACGCTACTTCACAAAGTTAGCAAACTACGTCTTTTGCTATTGTTGTTGTTTTGTTATGGATTGAGAGACCCCTAGCGGCAAAAATGATATATTATCCCTTAAAAGAAGGACAAATTAAAACAGAACAGAAAAAAAGACACAAAAGTAGTTGAAGTTGTAGCTCTGCGGTCTTACCAGACTCCACTGCACATCTGTAGTGATACTTGCTGGGACAGCCCTTGAGGAGGCAGCCCAGTGTGGCTCCGGGGTTCCGGCAGCCAGAGCACATCTTGAAATAACACAAATAAAACAACAATTAATCAGTGGTTTCAACTGAAGCGATAGAGGGCTTGGCAATAGCCTGCTTGTATATATATTATTTGGTTTATATACGTGTGTTTTTGTGTTTAAGCTGTGGAAATCTGGGTTGACAATAACACAACTATGCAAATCAATAAAATGTACTGAACGTTACTCATTTTCGATTTAAAATGAAAGCAATATTACAGCAGTACAATATTGATTACAGCAATAATCATGATAATTTAACAATTCCCCAAAACATTTTTATAGCAGACCTCCGTGCATATCTTGAAATTGATTTAGACTTCAACATTGGGGATAAGAAAGGTCCACTGTCTTTTGTTGGCAATGTTTATATCATAAATATATACATAAAACATAACAAAATACGTAAATGACAACTCCCAAGGCTACAGCCAATTAGTCTCATTAATTGTCGTAAATATTTCCATACATTTATTATAAATATAATATTAAGTATACCATTAAAGCCTTACCGTTGCCTGGGCGACCTTGACAGCCTCCTCCAGACCGTACACCTTGCCCTTAACCAGGAAGACCCCTGCAGCCCAGATGCAGCAGTCCTCGTGCAGCCAGTACTCACAGGGCTCATGGGGCACCACAGGGGGGCTGTACCAGTCTTCCTCCTCCAACCCGCCCCCAGCTTCCATCCTGGCCTGCTTCGCGGCTGGGCTCCCCGAGGCCCCCGTCTGCTGCAGGTGTACGACCCCTCTCTGGGGCCACGACCCCGGGGGTGGACGCGCACGCTGTCTGCCGCAAGTGCCCCGCATGCTACAGGAAGACGTGGACGAGTCAGAGTCGCTCGAGTCCTCCTCGTCTCCCCCCTCTTCCTCAGCGTTGGTTTTGGGACCGGACCCGCTGGCCTTCGTTTTGCCCGTGGGCCGGTAGCCTTCGGGGTAGTAGGGGCCGTGGAGGTCGCCCAGGCCCGTGGCGTTGGCTGAAGCACCACACAGGCAGCAGACCAGGGAGCGCTGGTGCTGACCGTGGACGGAGATGCGGCCCGGCTGGAGGCAGGAGGTGCCGGGCGTCGTTCCCGACAGGAAGCTCGCGGAGGAGCCCTGCGGGTGGCCGTCCAGCCACGTGCTGTCCTCCTCTGCGTAGTTGATGACGGTGTACAGACACGGGGACGACGACTGGGGGTGCGCGCGGACAAACGGCGAGAAGGAATCTAAACGGGGGTCCCTCCTCTCCTCCTTGTAGGTGGCATACTTCAACTTAATCTCGGGCTCAACGGGGGAGAACATGGAGGACCCGTGGCCGCCGGGGGGAATCTTACGCCTCCTCTTTGGAGGTCGGGCTGCCTTTCTGGGGGCGATGCTGCTGTCTGAGGCCGTGCTTTTATTCCCGGAAGGGCTTTTCTTTGGAGACTTAGCCGGGCTCTCGACAGTCACCTCAGCCTCGGGCAGAGTATAAGGGAAAGAAATCTCCCCTGGTTCTAAGTGTGCAGTGATGTTAGGGCTGGACTTCTGGGGTGGGACAGAAGATAATTGCTTGTACTTTCCTTGAGCAGATAACCGAGAAGTTGACATTTCTGAGGGTGTGCCGTTGTGCAGGTTTTTGGAATGATTGACGATTTCACAATCGGAGGTAGAATCTTTACAATTGTCAGTGATAATGCGTTCAGTCTTCCCCATCTTTGATGTGCTCGCTGCCTTTTGTTTTTCCGTCTCTGCCGACAAGGTTGCCTTCTTCTGCCCTCCTGTGGAGTAGTCCTCCTTCCCAGGGGGGCTTGGTGAGTGAGAAGGAACGGCAGTCTTCTTGGTGGCCTTTGATGTGGTCTTGCCATTGTGAACAGCTACTTTGTACGCGCTGGGGCAGATGTTCAGGACCAGGGCCTCCAGTCTTGTGCCCCGGCCAAGACGCACCGGCAGTTTCCTTCTAGGTGGAGAACTTCCTGGTAGTGTCTCTGTGTTTCCATTGATGTGAGGAAGGACAGCCGACTCATTCTTTTGTGGATTCCTGGCTGAAAACTCCTTCAGTAACTCTCCATGGCCAGTCAATTCATCTGTCGGCTGCGATGGCACTTTGGATTTATGGGCAGGCGACGTAGTTTCCATACTGGCATCTAATCTGGGTAGATAGTCTCCACTATACTGGGCTTGTTCCGAGGGAATCGGTTCAATGGGGTTTTCTGTGTCCAGCCCATCCCAGATGACCACATCGGCCTCCTCTGGACAGGAGTTTGCAGCACTGGGAGGTCTGGAGGCCTGTGGACAGGGGACAGACACCTGGTCTGGGGAGGTGGCTGAAGCTGAGCCATGGTCCTCCTGAGAGCCGCTGTTCCCCCTGCCCAGCAGGGGGAGCTCACCACCCGCTGCACCTTCTCCAACCACTGAAGGCTCCTGTGTTCCAGAAACCAGCAAGAGCTCATTGGAGCTCAAATGCCCACTACCCTGATGTTCTCCTGTGTTGGTTGATGAAGGACCCGAAGCAGGCCAGTCGTGGCACTGTCCACCGTTCTCCAAGCTCAGACTGCTTTCAGTTTCCATTAAAAGGCCGCTTTCGAAAGCGCCTTGTACACGTGCATCTTTCTCACCTTCACCAAAAAGAAGTCCGCCATTGAGCCCATGAGACCCTGGCTGTGTTAGACACAATTGGGACTCATTGTTCTCATCCCTAACCTGGGCCTGAGCCAAAGCCTGAAACAGTTGTGTCCGTGTGGCCAGGTCTAAGGGCCCATCGGGGTGTTGTAGGTAGTGTTGGCCCAGTGCGTAGCCTGCCTCCCCGAGCCCGTTCTCAGATTCACAAGACTGAAGGGAGAACTTGGTGATAGAAGGAACGCTGTATAAAGATGAGTGCGCGGAAAGAGAATCCTGAGAGGAAAATACATGAGAGCGGCTCACATAGGACAGGGTGACGGTAGTGTTGGAGAAGGCATTGTCTGATTGAATCTGATTTCCAGATTGAACCCCGATGTCTGACGAGGCAGTTTCTGCGAGGGCTAGTCCAGTTCTGCCATTCCCAGAGTTAGGGTACCATCTGGGGCTCTTTACTATATGCATGGCTTCAAGGGAAGTGGCCTCACCTTTTCTGGTGAGGTCAACCACAGAAGGAATGCTGCAGGTGGACAAATCCTGAGGCTGTAGATCATCCAAGCTCCCAGGTGGTTGGTCCATAGCAACTGCAAATGATGAACACAGGACCAAAATTAATCAAATGTAAAGTTAGCATAGCGTACACTTATAATTAGCCAAGTGTGCCATGTTGTCCTATTCTTGGTTTAACGTTACTTCGCCCAGCTCAAATATTACCCAACAGTTGGTCGGTGCTAGCAAAGTTAGGATTCATGTACTTATTTATTTGTGGATATAGTATAAAGTGTGTCTAGTAGTTACTATAATTATTAAAAACAAGTCAGACTTCGATGTGATTTATGGTTTGAGCAGCACTGTAGAAAGGAACTGACGTGCGCTGTAATTAAGATAAACAATAGTTATGTTACGTTACTTGTCTTAACATTCTTACAGGACATTGATATTCCCACATATACGGCAACGTATGAATAATGAAGGTGTCCCCATGAACACAATGACGGGACGTAATTATATTATATTTGCCAATAACATTGGCATGTCAAATCGCGAGCGCTGTTAACTGAAGTTAGCTTCATGCTAGCGTTAGCTTCTTGCTAGGGTTAGTTTCGTGCTAGCATTAGCTAGGCCCGGACGGATGAAACAAAGGCAGCCTGGCTCGCGTCAAGCGCGGCCGGTCAAAACTTACCCGGCGGCCAGGGGGGATCCAGGTGCTGGAAACGTCCGAATCAAGGGCACGCCCCACCCAACATCATGTTCATAACACCATTAGACGTTCATATGTGTATACAAAGCATGAACGCCACTGAAAAGGGCAATGGATTTAATTTGAGATCAACAGACTTTTCCCGGAACACACAATACTACAGTGCATGAGGTGTGCGGGTACCGTAGTGTCATTCAGCTGCGCATCACAGCGGAGGATTATGGGAAGGAGACCAGGCACTGTGTAGGAATGATGCAAAGTCGCTTATTCATCCTCACACAGCACCTTCATTGTGTCAAAAGTATTGTTTGTTGTTTTAGTCATTTCAATTGCAGCCCAGTGAAATAATTCCTTTATTTTTAATAAATAAATAAATTGTCTATAGAATAAAGATGCAGGGGTGTTCCTGATAATTAATATGATTATATCAGTGCAGTATGAAATATTATGCACAATAAGACTACGTTTTAATAAAACAAGAATGTAATGAGCTTGATAGACAATATACATTAAATTCCTAATGTGACTGGGTTCTCTGAATCATGAAATTATCAATTTAGGAGGGATCTTTGTTTCCATATCTACATGTAATGGCTTGATTACATATCAACTTACATTTAACCATGAGATACCGATGTACAGGCCACACAAAATGTTAATATACACAATGACCTACCATTTACTTTCATTGCAACCATAAATTACATTTGTCATTTATGTGGAGACATGACAGCGTTAAGACATATACTCAAGACAGGAAAGCAACATGTTTTGCACTTCTCCAAGCATGTTCATGACATGAAACGGGCTTGGAGTCTCGTTCAGAGACTTGACACCTCGATGAGGTCAGGCCAGTCGGCCACCAGCTGGTCAGCAGTGAGGTATGTGTGTTAGCATCATCAGGTTTCTGAATAAAACATGATCCATTGTCAGAACTACAAAGATCAGTCACACGAGAGTCAGGGTGCAAAAATATTTATTGCTAATAAACAAGTGGGTGTACATTTGCTGTATATTTACAATAGAGTACAATGGACTGGGATGTGAGGCAAAGAAATTGAAAACATTTAAATAAATACAAAGGGACTGCCACTGCGCGGGGGGGGGGGGGGGGGGGGGTATAAATCTTTATATATATGCATATCATAAATCAATGCCATCGTTAGAGACTAAGCAGTCACCTTTCCATCGACCTAAACATTTTAGTTTAAGTCTGCAACGTTGTTATTCACCATTTAGAAACTTCAGACGTGGCAAAACCTTAAAACCTGTATCATCTTCCAGGTTTTGTTTCATAGCTTGTTTTTAAACAAGCAGGATCTGTGCTGTGATGGCAGCGCAGCGGTTTGGGAGCTTCAATATGTGCATACCGGCCAACTGTGCTGCTTTATGTTTAGTTAAGAGTATTACTCAATCGTCAATAGTGTAGTGTGTTGCGTTTATAGCCACAATGGGGTTGGTCCCCTGGCTGGCAACAGTCTACGCAGTAGCTTACACAGTTATGGTTTTAGTGTACGCATTATAAATGCTTGATTAAAAACAGCACAAACTATTTACAGTATGGGCCAAAACAAGAGAAACGAAAAGTCACAGTTACTGAAGTGCACGGAATGCAGACTCTATAGACATACAATTCAAACTTCATACCATGAGTTGTCTAGGATACAATATTTAATAAGACATTATTTTATTTTTTGTGACCAGTGTGTAGTGTTCTCTAATAATTACAGAGCTAAAATGACAATAGTGGAGCCTGTAGGACGCATGCAGCTAGGTGTAGGCAGGCGCTGTCAGAACTCCTTCGTGTCTTTGTTTTCAAACAGGTGTAGCCTCTGTTCAGCCGTCAGCCCTTCCTTTAAACTCTACAAAGACAGAGAAAGAGAGACAGAGAGAGAGAGAGAAATGTTAAGCATGGACTATGACGAACAAACACAACACAGGAAGAGCCCCGTTGTCCCAGGAAGCCGGTAGTGGACGGTCATGCTTTATTACACAGTTCATTTACATGCTTTTGATGAACACCTTGACGATCCCGATGGTATGAGTGTGGCTTTACCCTGATGACTCACATCATTAGTTTGATGTCATAAACAAAACAAAACAAAAAAAGGCAGAACATTTCAACTGATGTATGCTAACACCAAATTGAATACATGGTATGAGACTGTTGTATTGTATTGGGTATATATTGTCCCATCGGTCAAGCAAAACACCCACAAGTTAGGTCGAACACCTATCCAAGTTATGAAAAGGACTCCGGGGGTTACAGGGACTTGCAAGGTAAACCCGGGGACGATCAACCAATTAAAACAAACCGAGTCGTGACTTAAAAGAAGAAAAACAAATACCGTGAAGCACATGAATGGAAAACCCAAGAGGTAGGAAAAAACAGGCCGGCCACATCGGACGGACACCGCGACACGTGTGAGGGAAGCGGTGAGTGCATGCGGACACAGAAACCAGAAACCTGTGCAGTCGTATGGAACCCAGTGCTTTCTAAAGGGTGCAGTGGTCATTGGTGGGTGCATCTCCGGTTCGGTTTACCTAAAAGGAGAGGGGCGGGGTTGCCTAGGAGTCACCCCTCCCTCTGGCCCTAACTGTCCCAGGGCATATCCCGTTTCACGGACTGGGGACAAAAAGAGAGGCGGGGATGGAGACCAGTACGTGAGTGGTTGTGGCCAGTTTGATTCAGCGTTTACCTGCACAGCGTTTTCCTGAGTACTGTGTAAGTGCAGTCTTTATCGCCAACAGAGCCAACGACCAAAACACAGGCTACTGCCAAACTGCTTTTGGTCAAAAATCTAAAAGGTATTTTAATTGTGTTCATTAATATCCTTATTGACCTCTAGATGACAGTATACAACAATGTTTTTATTTTATTTTGCTAATTTTTGGTGACATCTGGTGGCGAACCATTCCCCTTACACCAACACCTGTGGCTGAAACAGCATCAGTGACAGTATCATTTAACAGAGGTTGTTGCTTCAATGAGAATAACATGGTGGGCAGGAGTGGGTGGAGGAGGAGGTGCGGATCAACATACCTTTGACCTCAAGGTGCGTTCAGAGCGCTTAGCCGCTGCAGCCGCCATTTTAAGGATGTCAGGGTTGCTTTTAGACTTCATGATGTCTGTGGGACGAGACACAGAGATGTAGCTGGCCGTTAAATCACACAGTAGACTAAATTGCAGAAAAAGTGTAGTATCGTATCGCAGTATTTACAGAAGCACAATACATATTGTATCTGCACTCAAAATATGCGGTCATATCGTATGGTGCGGTCCCTAGGTCCCTATGGGAGATTGTACCGTATCCCCCCCGTTCCACCTCCTCCAGCGAGGGCTCCCCCAGGGCCTCATGGGCCAGCTGCAGCTGGTCCCGGAGGCGTACCAGGTCCCTCTCCGCCTTGGCCTTGACGATGCTCAGCTCCGTGTAGATGTCCTTGTACTTGTCTGTAGCGTACTTCTTATCCTGCAGGAGAAACACCGCTTAGGGCTCATAGGCTTGGTGCGAATGTAAGACCGGCCACAAGTAATTTGCTTGGCCACTATGCGATTTTGAATTTTAAAATATGGATATTGGCGGACAACGAATGACATCGTGTCTTTGTGCTTGTGATTGCAAGGCTTGGTGGTGAGGGGAGGGAAGGAGTAGCACTCACTCTTTGGGCGGCCTGGAGTTCATCCTTGAGGGAGTTGATCTCCTGCTTCAGGTACTGGACCTCGGACTCCTTCACCCGCAGCATGACCTAGAGGACAGACCGGCAGTCTCAGTGACTCTCCCCACAGGAACTTAACATGGCACCGCAGAAGGCCTATGCTTTGGGTCTTTCGTTTGTCGCTCTTGTTTGTGGTTCATGTACTGGTGAGGTCTTATCTTTTGCATTTCATCTATTCATCCTAAAAAAAACGACTTTAAGTGTGAACAGGATAGTCTTGAATCCTGATTTGCAAAACAAACACAATCATTTGCTTCTAGTGAATATGTTTACCAAGTTGCAGTGCGTCACTAAAATGACTTTATAAGCATCAAGTCAGTGAACTGGCTGTGGGTTGGAAATATTCTCGGAGCACAGACAAGGTTTCTATCTCGCGAGTGAGGAGCGCACGGCGCGTCGTACCTCCAGCTCGTAGAGCTCTTTCCCTTGCATCGTGACGCCCGAGTCTCCATCCTCGCTGGCCATGGAGCGCATCTTGGTGATCTCTGCTGCCAGACGGTTGTTCAGTTCCTGCAACACACAGAGAGACAAAGATAAAATGCTGTGGCATTGTGTGTGAGCGTGTGTGGGCTTTAATCGGGAGCATTCTTAACAATGAGGGGATAATGGTCGGGAGGAATTACATTAGTACGGCATTATACAATATGGAATGGAACAGATTAATGTGAGGAGAAACAAATGTTACATTATTTAACAACAGCATATGGAAATATAGGCGATATAAACGACCCAACGTCTTCCATTCTGGCCATGTTGCCTAGTGTCTGGAAGGGCGTGTGAGTACCTGGTTGTGTGCGTTAAGCTCCTGGTTCTCTCTCTGACACTGCCGGAGGGCCTGCCTCTCGGCCTCAAGGGCCTGGGCCAGGTGGGCGTTCTCCAGGCACTTCTGGGAGTATTGCTCCGACAGCACCTCAATCTCCCGCTGGAAGGAGCACAGCTCTTCCCTGCAACCACGCACATTAGTGAATAAATAAACAAACCATGCACTCATTTCCGTTTAGTCTTGTACACGACCCAGGACATTGGTTTTCTTTCCGTCGTTTAATTGGTCCTGTGTTTGACATTCATTTACTGCATCAACGCATCTCATCTGCTCTGTGTTTTTTAGATGTCCAAACAGATCAACGTTGTTTATAAAGGCTAGCTTATTACTAGGGGTCCAGCGTTCACACACACATCTTTGGGCTGAGTCTCTTCATTCAGGATTAGTAAGCCAGCCGGCACTTGCTGACAAATGACTGTTCTGCTGCATAGGTATGGATTTGCGTTTAAGAATTGCTTATTTACAGCCTCAAGCCATTTCAACACTGATGATCCACTTTACCCGCAAGGGGAGTAAAGTGGCTGACTTCAGCTTCAGCTTAGACAGATATAGCTTCCTGATCGCAATCTCCGCTAGACTACTTGTATATGTATAAGCTTAAGTGTTGCTTCATCTCATCCCTACTCATATTAGTTTGAAGTATTAATTCACCATGCCCCAACACCTGCAGCTTCCAGGGGCTAACAATGTGTTTTAGCATGCAGAAGGGAGGCAGTTGAGAAAGTCCACACCTTGCCCCTGCCCACATGTTCCAACTGGCAGCAGAGAATCTAAACATGTCATTAATGTTTATGCCCAATAAATCATTTCAGTCATTTTAGAATCAAGCAGAGACATAGTGGGAATATCCTCACGCTCATTTAAAAAAAAATCACATGAACAAAATAAATGTTTTTGTTCTTTAATTCGGTGTGTCAATGGGGGATGAGTTTGTGTTTTCTAAGACTAATGATTAAGTGAGGAAAACACTTGGGCCAACGTGAGTCATTTGTTGGACGTCTTTGATTATTACGTTAACGCGTTTCAAATGATTGTTTGCATGAAAATAAGGGGATAGCAACCCGATAGCACGTGGTCACCTAATATAAATGTTAATGCCAGGTGTGAACTAAACCCCATTTAGATGTATCCTGATTCAATACACCAAGTCTGAGAGCATCCTGAGAAGACTAAGCCAAGACTTAAATGAAATCAGCCAAAACTAAAATGAAATCAGCAAAAACAGAGGCTATGCAATGGGCGCTTCAGATTGGTTTAAATGCACACTTCCACCAGAGATAGTGGTGGTTGAAGAGCGGTCAGTGAGGCTGATCTTACTCATGTTGTCTATGAATCTCATCCACGTCTGCGTTCTCTACGTGGTTGTTGGTCTTGCGAGCCTTCTCCAGCTCCTTCTCCAGCTCTGACCGATGGGCATTCCTCATGGCTTCTATTGCTGTGGTGACAGAAAAAAGGGTTTCCAAAATATGTTTTTTGAATTTATACATTCAATTCCAAAGAATGAAACAACTGCATGTAGTGTGTGGTGTGAATGTAGCATGTGTACGTTATTATTTAGTTTATATAAATATTTATTTACTTTTTAAATATAATCTATTTTACATCCATCAATTTTTCAGACTGAAGAGGACCAAACAATGTCCTAAGATTCGCTTCTTCTTCTTAAGCATGTCTGGACAAATAAACAGATGCATGGGCCCAGTCCGGAGTAGGAAAGGATTCCATTATCTCATCTCCACAATATACAGGTTCCCAATACTAACACCAATCTAGCTGATCTTCTGACTGGAGTAGACTTGAGGATGAGTAATGAAAAACCTGACCCGTCGTGATTTGAACCCCCTGACTTGTGGCGCTACTGACCGGCGATGGTGGCGGCCGTCTCCTCGGCCAGCAGGCGGTCCTTCTCCTCCTGGAGGTTCTCCAGCTCCCTCTGGTGCTTCCGCTGCAGCTCGTCGACCACCTTCTGGTGGGAGTCCTCCATGGCGGCGAAGCCCCGCTCGCACGTGGCCTACAACACACACACACACACACACAGAGGAAGGGGGGGGGGGGGGGGGGGGGGGGGGGAGGGCAACGCCACACAAGGGTCCCCGTTAGTGAGAGTTCACCATAAAAGGTTGCTCGCCCCAGAGGATCAGAGAGGTTTCCCAGGCGGGAAAACCTCCTAGCCGCGGGGAGGAGCTGGCGCCGGCCATCCGCTGGGCCAACGGCGGTGGGAATGAAAGCTACAGCTGCTTAGCCGTGGGCGTCATGAGCCTGTGAGTGGAAAAGTGAGGTTTACGAGCGCTACGAGATATGTCGAGAGGAACGCTCAGGCGGCAGGAGACGTAGGTATGCACTGACAATTACCTATGCAAAGCGTACTGTGCTCGGCTTAACGGCTTTGGTCATAAAAATACTCACAATAAACAGGACCCTGTGTGTTGGTTGACTGCATTCTACAGCTATCCTCTGACTTATTGGTTGCCTACAGGCCAAAAAAATGGATGAATACCATCATGGTAGGGTTGGCTAGGGGTCTGGGAGATGTACGGTGGCATCCTGGATTCATATGCCTTTACAACCGAGGACATTTCTGGCAAGTCTGTCCATGTCAAAGAAGTAGAAGCTTGTCTGGAGAGCACAAACATCTCAGAGGACGGATACCTAGTAACTGTGATCATCACACTTTTAAAAAGGGCATTTATATGCTAGGAAAGTAATACAACCTTATAGTTCTTCTGTTTTTCATGAGGGGGGATTTGAGTGGCCTTTTTTGGCCAGCTCAAACCCTGATCACTGAAACATGCTGCTGTCCTCCAAGACCCACCACTAATCTGCGTACTCATGTACGCAGATTGAGCCATAGCCTGTGGTGATCCATAGCCTGCCTAGTCTCACTTTTCCTTCTCCCGCCCCCCTCAGCCTCCTACACACAGACATGAGGAGTAGAACAGAGGGTTCCAGTCTATTCTCACAGGGAGCAAAGTCTGGGCAGCTAAAAGAGCTGTCCTGGACCCAACTGGGAGAGACCATGCTTGCCAGTGGTCTCTCCCCTCCCCCCTCCCCCCTCCGGGCCACTTTCAGTTGCAGCTTTGCGGTGAGCAGCACCTGCACTCTGCCTGGATGCATGTCAGGGCCTGGTGTCTGTACGTGTCTGGGAGTTAATGAGCTCATTTCCTGTTTAAACTCGAACGGAGCCACTGGAAAACGCAAATCAGACATTCCAGACTAATTAGGTAGCTTATAGGGAATGATGGGACCTAATTAATTGCGTTGGTTAAGTCGTTTAGCTTAAAGTCGGTACATTAAACACGTGTTGCAGACCGTACTATAACCAACAACCACCAATGGAAAGTAGCCTATTAAAAAAAGGCTTACTTTGCATAAGCGCATCATTGAGCATGACTACCAGTCAATATATATTTTAAAGAAACTTAGCAAAACTTGCATTGTAGATAGAAAACTACATATTGGTTAGTGGAAAAAGTTAAAGAAAAATATGTCCAGTCATAAATGCTCAAAAGGCTAGCGGTAATTACAAACGATGGGTGGGTGCATGAAAGGTTGTACTCTTTGCCCTCACCCCTTCATCACCAGAGACGTGTGAAAAGGGTTAAGTTAGAAAAGCACATCGAGCTACAAACAGAGGAACTCATTTCATTACGGTGCAGGCTCAGATCTCCTCATCAACCCATCACCGAGCTTAATGCAATGTCGTTTTCTTTTACTTAACCATTTGTTACAACTGATTCTACATTGGGCCGCGATAAATCCTGGACAAAATGGGTTCCTCGGCGCACAACTACGACAGCGTCGGTGAACACATGCACTTAAGACGGGGATTAGCTGGCATGCAACACTGAAGGAAATTGGTTTACAAAACACAAGAGTAGGAGTCGGGCTAGGTTAGGAAGGCAAGAAAACAGTAAGGGAAGGGGGTTTGGGGAATAGCTCTGGGGGCGCCACAAGGGAACACAAGGTATCACGTAATGGACGACGGCAAGGACAAAGGAGCGCTTCCACCTTCAGGTTTTCCAGGTCTTTCTCGTATTTCCTCCGGAGGGCCGTCGCGTCGCCCTGCTGTTCCCGTCGCCTCATCTCCCCGGTCATTGCAGACACTTGCGTCACCAGCTCTTGGATGCGCTCCTTGAGGTTCAGTGTCTGGGAGAGGGCCTGGCCTGACGGAGTATCTCTGGACCCATCGGCTGCCCCCGATGCTGGGCTCAGCGGGGTCACCACGCTCCTCAGCTCGTCCATCTCCCCCTCAAACCTCTCCAGCAGGACGCTCCTCTCCGCATCGTGCTCCCTCTTCATGTTCTCCATGCATTCAGTCAGGGAATCGATCTCTTGGACGTTTTCCTCGGAAAGAAGGCGAAGCGTCTCGCTGGCTTTGACTGCTTCCTGTCTCAGCGTTTCAGCTTCCTGTTCGTAAACATCTTTGACTTCACGCAGCTCATTCCTGTGCCTGGTGATCATGTCCTGGAGCTCGCTGGTTTTATCCAGCGAGTCGATCGGCTCTCCTTCGATCTGAATGTGAGTCGGTGGCCCGCCGGTCGATTCAGACAGGCGATTCTGAAGGTCAGTCAGCTTGGAATTCAAATCCCTGTTGATTTCTTTCAGTTTAGGACAATTACCGCAGTCTACGCTACCGGTCTGAAGCTCAGCCTGCTTGTGCATTAGCGCCCTCTCATTTTCTAGTTGAAGCCTAATGGTGACATACAACATATAAGCATCTTTAAGGGCTTCGAGAAGATACTCTGAAGGATGCTTCTGCTGGCCATCGGAGTGGAAAGTCTTTAAAGCCAGCAAACGGAGTTTGTCATCTTTTGACAAATCTATGGTTGTGACAATTTGCTTCAAGAGATATGCCTTCTCTTCCAACGTTTGACTTAACTCCTTCAAAATGAGAGCGTTTGTTTTTTTATCAAGCCAGGTAAACATGGCTGAAAAGTCAGCCTCGGTCACTGGAATGCTGCAATTCCCGTCCACGTTTGCTTGTGGGCAAAGCCTACAAGTCAAAATCAGTAAGCTCTTTTCTGCCAACATACGTACTGCAACATGCCTTCCAAAGTCTGGTGTTGTGCCTTTGCCACTTTCTTTGATAGTCAGCAACTGACTCCAGAACTCTGCCTCCAACACCAGCCTTTTCATGCGTTTTTGATTGACCGTGATCATCTCTTCTTGGGAAGAGCAAAGGTAGTCTGTGGCAAGTAAAGTGCTTTTTAAATCACTGAACATTTTCTCAACATTAATATCAACATGTCGAAACATCTCTATTACCGCGCTGAGGGCCTCGGATTTCATCCCAATATCATTTACTACCTGCTTTAGAAGTCCTGCTTCAACAACTTGCTTTTCACATGTCTGAATTGCCTCTTTGCCAACATGCATTGTCGGTTCATCCCTACCTGCTTTCATCTCTATTCCTACTCTCTCTTGTAGCATCCTTATCTCGTCTCCTGCTTTTTTCAGCTTTTGCATAACAATTTTTTCAGATTCTTCCTTTTGAATTACTAGCTCACTTTTTTGTGCCTCTAGCTCTGCACATCGCCACTCTGTAGATTTAATGATTGCTTCTTTCTCGTACAGCTTTGCCTCGGAGGCTTCCAGTAGCTCTTTAAGTTGCTCTGTGTTCAACTGCATCTCGTCCTCATCCTCGTCGTCTTCAAAAGTGGCCGCCTGAAATCCCAGCCCCTTCAAGGTAGCCTCTCTCAGCTGCAGCTTCTTCTCCATGTCCCTGAGAGTGTTCCCGAGCTCCTCCATGGTCACCAAGGCCTCGTGAAGCCTCAGGGACTTCTCATTCAGCTCCCTCTCGTAATACTCCCGGTCTATTGCGATCGCCTGGTTCTCCGCTAATTCAGCTTTCACTCTACCCAGCTCCTCCATAATGAGATGGTGCTGCTTGCTGCCCTGCAGCTCCGCCAGCTCCGCCTTCAGCCTATCTATCTCTCGGTCGGCCTCAGTCAGCTGGTTGACTATCTCCTGGTATCTCTGATTCAGTGCCCCGTTTTCACTGGTTAGCAGCTCCACTCTCTGGGAGAGCATTCCTATAGCCATGTCGTTTGTGGTTTCATTTGAGTGGGTTTCAATTTTGAGCAAGGGGCCATAGGAGCTGCCCAGGCCTTCTAACTTTTGCCTCTGAGCCTTCCCAACCATATCCTCCATGGTCAGGAGACGCGTTTCATAGTCACGGATACTTTCCCCTGCCCTCAGGAGGCTTTTCTTAATAGTTTCATTTTCTACGTCTTGCTGATGTTTCCACCTCACCAGCAGCTTCTGGTAATGACCTTGCTCACCTAGCTCCTGACTACAGCTGTGGGATTGTAACAGTTTCAGCAGCCCTCGAAGACTCGTGGGTTTACCGGTCATCAAATCCTCTAGCTCCTGAATACCATCTGCGCTGTCCGAGAGCAAGAAGCTAACGGTCTTCTGAATGGGTTCTGGAGGTGGCCCTTCTAAGGGGGCGTCAGAAGGGCAGGGGTCCGTGTGCGTGAGGTGAGAAAGTGAGAGGCCAAGCTGGGCTTGCATATTACGCTTTTTCAGCTCTTGCAGCTGCAAAAGCTCCTTGGTTTCCTGGTACTTCTTTGTCAAGCTCTGAGCTTGAGAACTAACCAGCTCGGCCCTCTTCATCTGGGGTGCCAGATCAGCCTCCAGACCCATACGGTGCTCCAGCTTGGAAAAGGGGGACCAGACAGTTGGTTAACACACAGCAGGGGACACACACACACACACACACACACACACACACACACACACACACACACACACACACACACACACACACACACACACACACACACACACACACACACACACACACACACACACACACACACACACACACACACACACACACACACGCCTGCCAATTGTTTTTCGCTAACAAATACAGCCCATCACCTACTAAGCTAACTAAACTATATTGATTCTACAGGAAATATCCTGAACATAAGTGTCAATTATGTAAATCAATGTAATGATTGGAAAAATCAGTTTCTACTCCCTAGTAAGGCCTGAATGTTGTAAGTTGAAAGCATTAGGAAAGATGTAATTCCCATGGTTAGTTAATCACAAGAGAGCATGCAGGTCAATGGGTTATACATCATGGGGTGAGAAATGCAATATTAGTTTCAGCTGAATGCTGTACTATGAGATCGAGGGCATACCAGGTCCTATAAAAAAACACATTTTATTCCCAGCTGTGCTCCAAACTCGCCTTGCATCAAAACAGCTATTCCTCGGCAGAGATGTTGAACTGTACCAAGCAAACTAAAGTGTGACGTTCAAAACAATTTTTAAATGTCAATCACGATTCACAACAATTGTAGCATGAAAAAATAAACCGTAAAGTAAACCAAATTTGGCAAAGCAACTCATGAGAGAAACCGTGGTAATCTAATTTAAAAACAAACACGTATCCCGTATAACTGCCCCAAAAAAATAAAGAAAATACCCTATCTAAGCAGTTACGCGGCCGGTAAAGAAACATGGATGGTCTAGTGGTTAAGAGATGATGGAGATCTGGCTTCCATGCAGATAATTAGGAGACAAGGCAAGAGGTTATTCATCATACATGTTTGGGGCAAATGTTTCAACAGCAGATGCCAGTATGTGGTAGCAACAAAGACACTGAAAAGAGGACGCTTTTGGCTTCCATTGTCAACGGCATATTAAATATGAATCTGCTGGCATGACATCCATACTACAAGGGCCTACGGAGAGGCAAAAAGACACAGTAGTCTTGGGGTAGCCAAAGCATCAAGATATCAATGTTTACTTTCTCCACATGCAAAGAAACTCATGCAAAGGCACATTATGTCGTCGTCGCTTAGTAGCTTTGACCTCCGTCAGTTTCAATGTTTTCTCACAGTAAAACACAACATGCAAGAGCTGTTACGAAATGGAAGGAAAATATGGTGGAGCAGTGAAAATAAGTGTACTCAATGACTGGACTCCCTGCATTAAGTGTGCCATACTGTAGTGTGCAAGTGCAGCTGAAGGTTGGACATGGAGGATTATATGCTTGTAACTCACCGGGGAAATGTAACCGCTGCGGACGTCGTGCTCCCTTTCCAGGGCCGTTCTGAGCTGGATCTCAAGCTCCTGCTTATGCTGGCTGGAGTCCACCAGCTGCTGGTGACAGCCCTCCAGCTGGGTCTTCAGGTCCTCCACCTGAAGCAGCAGGAGGCAACACAATGGGTCAGTATTGGACCCACGACACCACACAATCCGTGTGTTTGGTTCTTCCTGAAAGATTGCATGTGGAGGCATTCCACACTCATCTCTCGTTTCCAAAATGTAGTACTTACATTTTTGTTTGTTTATTTGATGAATTTTACGCACTCGCATGATTCTTGCATGTTCTGGGGTGTATCTTCATGTTTGAATGCACTTATTGTAAGTCGCTTTGGATAAAAGCGTCAGCTTAATACATGTAATGTAATGGTCCTTAAGACCTGTATTATATAGACTTCATTTGTTGCACTTTTTGCAACGTTTGTAATGTGTAGAGAGTTAGAGAAAGATTATGCAGTCGTCTTGTGATCCAACCCTACTCTGTTTTGCAAGCGTCAATGGAAAATTACGACTATCTTGCATCACTCTGTCCCTTGGACCCTCATGAAGTCAAGACATTCCATATCATTTAAATGAGCGACATTTTGTTAAATGTTAGCCATAAATAATGGCTTTCAAGACTTAAGGAAAAAGTGATCCACTGCGTAGCTGCTCATCCAACAACATTCTACAATATGCGAGTACGGCTAAGTGGGTCTCACCCCTTTCTTGTAGCTCTCCAGCAGTCTCTCCAGCTCGGCGGTGTCTCTGGGCTGCATTGCCATGGGCAGAGGCACCCGCTTCTCCTCCCGCAGCGGTGTCTTCTCCACCTGCTGCCAGTGCTGCTCGATAACCTCCTCGACCCTCTGCTGCCTCTCCGTTGGGTCGGCGCTGGCCGCATCCGGCCCGGCGTGCACCGCCTCTCCCTTCCCGCTCTCACAGTCCATCCTCCCTCCCTCGCCCCCCGAGGGGTTCCCCTCTGGGGGGCCGGCCGTCGTGTCATACCTCTTCCTCCTCTCCTCCCGCCGCCGGTTCCGCTCAAGGTTGGCCAAGTCCGTGGACAGGCCCTCCGCCTCCTGGGCCCGCTGCTGAGCCAGGGCCTGGGCGATGGGTCGGAACTCTGCCCAGTCGAACGTCTTGGAGCGGCCCTCCCGCCGCCGTTCTTGAGCCCGGCTCTTCTTGAGGCCCGGAGCGACCTCGCGCTCCACGGACGAGGCCTCGGAGGAGGGCGAGTCCTGGGTCACGTCGGGTCGGACCAGGCCGTCCAGCGGAGCGAAGGTGCCGTGATCTTCTGTCGAGCTAAAGAAAATGGATGTAATAATATATAAATGAATAAAAAGGTGGAAAATGATGAAATCAATTTAAATGTATAATATGGAAACAATAATACGATCCACCGTAGATCACGCCGGCAGGATTTCGTCCCTCATTAAGTGATTGTGACATACCTTGCTACGTCGGGGGCTGTGGAGGGACGGACGTTCTTCATGACGGCCTGTATCCAGTTCCTTCGTATCCCTGCGGTCATGGCGGACAGGGAGTGCACTCCCTCCAGGGTCTGGGTGGGGGGGGAGAAGGAAGAG
Organism: Lota lota; assembly: GCA_026745465.1. Classification (NCBI taxonomy): domain Eukaryota; kingdom Metazoa; phylum Chordata; class Actinopteri; order Gadiformes; family Lotidae; genus Lota; species Lota lota. The sequence continues at coordinate 1,282,673 of JACYXH010000410.1, read as the reverse complement.
CACAACAAGGTTTGCCACAACAAAACCCCCAAAAAAGGTTTAATTTTCCACAGCCAAAAAGGTATCTTACGTGTATTTGAAAACCATAGTTTCGTTGGGCCTGGTATTCGGTGACGTTGTAGCAGGTAGACAGCTCGATCTCCCCGTCCAGGTCTGAAGCCTGTGGTAGCACAAGAGTCAATCAAAAGTGTTTCATGTTGTCCAGGTCTGAAGCCTGTGGTAGCACAACAGAGTCATTCTAAAGTGGGTCATGTTGAAAGAACCACGGCTGCTTTTGATCCGCAACGAGTCTCACCTCTTCAGCGATAGAGTCCTTGTAGTAGCGCAGGCTGTGATCTGTCAACACGAACCAATATTTCTTGCACTGGGAAAGGGAAGCAAGTCAACCAGAGTTCAAAGCCAGTGCTTTTAAAACAGGCTGTGGCTCCAACCTGCTTGGAGCAGGATGGAGCCACAGGTAGATTATAGGATGTTGAGCCACGATAACAGTCACCACAGAATGTTAACCTACTGCAACGGTACAGTGTCTACAGCATATGTCATATCATAAAGAAATGTGTAAAAATGATCCAGGCCACACCCATTTATTTTAAGGTCGCTGATACAGGACTGCTTAGGCCACAGTATGCAACACACATTCTTCAGGCCCGCGGCTCAGACTGAACGCTTGAACTCCTCTTGAGGAGTCTGTGCCGTTCGGAAGGGTTCCCACGAGGAGAGCATGAGCTATCATTTGAAAAAGTAAATATGTTGATCATGTTCATTTCCCCTCGGCCTCCATCTTGGGATGTTTTCACTCAGAACATTGACTATGTCCAATAAAAGTCACACATTCTTTTCATTTTCAGGACTTTGAACTTAAGCATTAGGATATAAACCATTTTGATTATATTATATTGATATTGATAGTATTTGACTCAACATGTCTTTCCTGGTCATTACACTACCTGGCCGTGCTCCTCCAGCTTCACCATCCAGCCCTTCTTGAAGTTCAACAGATCCGGCTAGAGGGGAAATGAGAAGAGAGGGAGGCACGTTCACAATGAATGTGAGCAAAGGAATCCGGATGCAATATTGTACCATGCAGATAAGAAATGCAAAAGGCACACTGTGTTGACTTTGGAAGCATTGGCAAATAAACACTAACTCATACTCGTCGTTATTAAGAGATTCTTACCATAGCATTTTAGTGCAAATTGCCTAAAATCAAACGCAGTACCGCTTTAACATTAAATATGTTAACAACGTTGCCACGCGTAAACGTGTCACATCGCCACTTCACACTTCGGCCCATGTGTAGGAAAACCCCATGCACACCTTGCTGAGGTTAGAAGTTGACCGCACCAATGGGTTAGAAGTTTCATTAAGGGTGAGGACATGAAGGCCACTGGCCAGGGTCAACTTTTGATCGCATTGCTGTTGTTCTGCACCACTCTAGCTGTGAATGCACAATCTAGTGCAGTAATTATATTGTAGTATCCTGCTGTGACACCACACAGTGGATGAAAACACACATACACACACGTGAAATGTGACTGGAGAAAGCAGCGGTAAGTTGTGAGGTGCATGGCCAACCACCCACACTCTCTCCCACCGGCAACAGCGGTCCATGATGGAACATCACACGCAATACACACTGCAGAGGCTGGATGCAACGAACACATCCACACACACACTAAATGTAGCAGGGAAGTAACCTGAACAGAGGCGGAAGAAGAAGGGCGAGGACTGGCCCAGAAGATGGGAGGAATGGCCTACGACATCCGCACACTTACACAAGCACACCCAGGCCAGGGAAGAAGAATTAGTCTCTACAGGTTTCTTTACGACTTACAGTAACACACAAGTTACACATTATACAAGAACGTGATTATCGCCAAAACTTTACCACATAATGACATCAACACATTTTGGCACCAATGAACAACTCTAAAACGAGCACCAGGGACTAACGATGACAGGTTCGCTCGGTCACACAGGCAGCGTTGTAGCCTGCGTTACAGGGATATTTATTGGCGGTTTTATTTTAGAAAAGAAAAACAAACCTGAACCGGCATTATATGATTATGCTAGGAGCCAGACTTTAATCCACAGCCTTATAAGAATGTGGCTGGTCTGCCCCTCAGCACTACAACGCCAGGAAAACAATTCCCCACCCTTTAAGGCAAAGCAACCCTGAAGGTTATGGGCCAGCTGAGCTGCTCTTGAAGTCTCGCCTCTTAATTCTGTTACCTAACCTCAGCAGCGCTGGCACTCTCCCATACCTCCTTACCTGCTAGACTCAGCATTAGCACAGAGAGGCCATTGTCTGAGGAAAACAAAAACACTTCACGCACACAAGCGTATACAAATCACATAATACTATAATACCATGAGTAAAGCGTGTGCAGTATATATATATATATATATATATATATCCTGAACCTGAGACTGTAATGTTTTGAGCATCTATTATTGATCATAAGCACTAATACTGACAATTAAATGATAATCTTTCTGTCATAACCGGGGCAGTTCCAGACCTTTCCTCTCCACTCAGTGCCCTTGTGGCTTAAAGAGTTTAAAGTCATTTATAGTCTCATATCTGGTTTGCACTTGTTTAGAACAGAACGGCTAGAGATAGACTCCGTTTGTAAATGTATAGTACCTTGTAGGTCATTTGGAATCACTATAAGCAAATGTACTGACATTTTCGTTTTCCTGTGTTTGTCATTTACGTTTATGTTTGTAGTCACCGGTATCAAACAGGTAATCTTTAACGAGATCTGAAAACGGATACGGATTAATAGTCTGCTTCAGAAACCAAAACAGACAAAACTCAGTCCCCTCTTCTCACCATGAGTGAGCAGAATAGACAATTCTCATCATTACCGATGTACGTCCATTCTAAGCCCTGATAACACAAGGAAATCAGGTAAGCCAATGTATCCATTGAGATAGACCCCGGTACGAGCCAGAGGACCCTGTGAGAGACAGGAACAGGGTTACAGAGGTGACGAGGTCGCTCACCGTCATGACCGACTCGGTGGTCCGGCGATCCAGGGACTTGGCTCTCCTCAGAGGGGGGCGCGTAGAGAAGTCCAGGTCCTGATCCTGCATCACACGCCAAACACACAGTAATGATAAACCTTATAAATTCATTCTCCACATTTATCCCATCCTAACTTGTTAGGAGCAGTGGGCTTCCACTCTGAACCAACTCCAGTTTCTGCCAGGAGGAAACCCTCGTGAACCCTGCAGAACATGCAAACACCACACAGAAAGGCCAGAGTGGAAAGACCTCGATCACAGAACTTCCATCCCTGGTGGCAGAGGTCAGCCTCGTACCTAGGAGGACCTTCTAGCAGTGAGGCAGCAGTGCTAACCACTCAGCAACCGTGTCATGTCTGTATGCAGTATTCTTCCACACATTTCAGTGGAGGTAACCGAAATGCTGCAAGTGTGGAGGATAAGCCAGAGACACATGCAAAGATAGCGCCATGATGGATGCCCTTATGTTTCCCTGAGATCCTGCTCAGAGCAACGTCATGGAGGTCTGTCCATGAAAACAATGTTTTATGTTTGGGGTAATACAGGGGTAATACAGTGCATGGGGACTGGTAAATGTCAGCACTACACATTCTCTGTGGGAGGGTGTGGTAGTGAACCATGGAGAGAAAACAAACGGCACATGCTGACAAAACATTGCCGCCGGCTTTCCCAGTTTTACCTGCGAGTAGGAAATGTCGAGTGCAATATCCAGCCTGGAAAGATTCCAGCGTGTGTGCGTGTGTAGACCGGGCATGAAAACTAGTGTGGGCAGATATTCAGCATTCATCTGTGACACTTTATTGTGTAGAACAAGGAGACGCACAATAAAAGTGCCAAGAAAGACTGGGCGATAAATCAATGCTACTGTGCACCTTTCATGACTGCATTAGCATAATTGTGTAACTGAAAAATGATTATGCTATTACAAGTTTAGCCATAACACAAAATTTGTTCTTCGAAATGGGTGTTAATCTCATTATACCTCACATTAGTCATTTCACTTTTATCCCAGCGGATTTACAAGCAAGGATGAGAACAGTCGGAAATCTCCAGCATAGGATCTGTTTCATATGGGCACATTGTCATGCACAATCGATCCTCATCATCAATCCGTTGTTGATGAAAAGTGGCATTTTTGAGGAACATATTTATATATTTTTCTAATTGGTTTTGTGGGAGCAGAGTAGGCCAAGAGAGGGTGGGAAAAGGGAAGTGCAATCTCCAGGGGATTACCACCACAGAATAGAACCAAACTGAAAATGAATAAAAGCACACGGCCATGACCTCTGTGGCCTAACCTAAACAAAACCAGACACCAAGACACTGGGGAGAAACTGGGGAGGATGAAGGAAAAACTATAAATGAGGAATCACAGTAGTGTACATAATGGTTTTACACACAATGTTGCGGCATGGTCCTTCTGACATTTGAATACTTCTTACTTAATTCTTATTTTCATGAACACACACACACACCTATATATACATACTATCTAGATCTAATTGCTATATCTATAGGATCATCAACGTGACTTGCCAACTTGTAGACAACAGCTTTATTTAGTTGAATAAACAAAGAAATCATGATAGGTTTGTCACCAGGGACGTCAGATTTACCTCAAGTAAGGACGGGCAGGGCTGCACTCTCTCCCTATCCTGCCACTACATGTCTTTTACTCAACCACTATTTGTGGTGAAGAGGCTAAACGCCTCTTTACCAAGAGAAACCTGATGAGCATCATCACTTAAGTCAAAACAGCAGTACAATCTGAACAAAGCACTGCAGACAATACTGTAAGCTAGGAGTCGAAACACACAGACGTACCTGTCTGTTGAAGCGTCTGTGCTCATTGCGGCCCTGCCTTGCCGCGCTGCGCCCCACCTCCTCCTCCTCCACCTCCATCTTTTCTGCGTTCTCCAGCTCCAGGGCCTCCAGCTTCTCGATCACGCCAGAGCGACTGGATCACACACAAAACACACACACGGTTTGGCATTCGTGATGCAACAGAAGTATGACGAAATACCAAAATTAATCGCGAGAGCGGTCGAAATTGTGTGGTCAGGTATTCTGAACGACGCTCAACTGTGGGAGGCTCACTGGAGGATGTGTTGTGTGTGTGTGTGTAAAAAGTGCACTGTAACACAAATCACAGAGAATCCAGCCGTGTTCTGGCTCACACTAAACACTGACACAGTAAACACTTCCTGAGGATACAGCCTTCTGTTAAAAGCCAGAGGAAAGATGAAGAGCAGTGGAAAGTGGAAATAACTTAACTTCCACCCCTAGCTTAACGCTGCCCCCTCAGGATTAAACTGCTAAAGGAACTGTCCTTAAAAGGTAAAGAGAGAGTGGGAAGGGGACAGGTGGACAAGTGTGTGTGAGAGAGAGAAATGTTGTGTCTGTGCAGAAGGAATGTTGTGTATCCAACAGGATATTCCTTATCACTGAACCGGCCCAAAAAGGACCAGCTATTCCTTCAAGGAGCAATTTTTTCCATTTGCCACACACACACACACACACACACACACACACACACACACACACACACACACACACACACACACACACACACACACACACACACACACACACACACACACACACACACACACACACACACACACACTTTGAGAGGAAAAAGATGACCCCCCCCCTTGTAAATCTGCTTCCTTTAGAGTGTGTGTGTGTGACCTTTGACCTTGTGTAGAACCGTGCCGGAGGGGAGGATTGCTAAATGGAAAGAAGCTGGCCAATGTGTTTATATCGTGTGTTTATACAATGTGTGTGTGTATATATATATATATATATATATATATATATATATATATATATATATATATATATATATATATATATATATATACACACAGTGTATTTATACAGTACTGTTTATACAGTGTACTGGTAAGACAGTGTGTATATATAATATTTATTTATTTTGTCGTTCTATACAGTGTACTGTTATACAGTGCGTTTACAGTTTGCGTACACTATTGGAAAGCTAATAAAAATATGAAATAGGCAGGTAGGGAGAGCAGAGATGATACATTAGCACATCTCTTAAGAAGAGCTGGCAAGCACAGGGGATGATTCAAAGCAGAGAATCACGTTTTCACTTCAACCCACGTCTTAGTTTTCATAAATTCTCTTTCCTTTCCCGTGCTGAACGCACGCATCGCTACGCTTCTGCGCGAAACACTTTGTATGTCTTTAAAAGGATAAGGTTGTATCTGTAGCTCACGTCGTTGGTTAGACTTAAGCCGGCTTTCCTGGAAGAAGGACGTAATACTAACCTTGTTAGGTTAGCTACTAAAGGGCTTGTAGATTAACTCATTTACCTGAGAGAAGCTCAGGTGTTTTTCAACTCTTGTGCAGGTTTTCGTTTAAATAAATAAAAATACATTAAAAAAAGAAGACGGCAAAGTTTTAAACCTTCTTCTAAATATATACATAGGCGTCCCAACCATGAACTCCTCAATTTAAAACTGAATAGCTAATCATCATCGAAGATTATGAACTGAGTTAAGAAATGGTAAACATTAGAAAATGTGACGATGGTTTCGATTTGGAACCAACTACTACTCACGCCACACAACAAAAACCGCAAGTAGAGAAAGGCCCAAGCGGTTGGTGCATTCTATGGAGAATCAAATGAACGGAGCTCATCATACCTTTTACATCATGTTCTGTGTGAAGGTTAGTAGCTCCTCCCCATACAGTTAGTTGGTTCCTTTAGCTCATCATTTTAATGAGATGTGGCCGTGGCCTGAAGCATTGCTGGAGGGTGAGCAGCAAATCCCCAAGGAGCTGCTCCACCCCCACGATACCAAAATATACATTGCATAACGGCTGATATACCTATATTTGAACATCGGACGATGTAGGTAATTTTCTACTCCGTACTATCGGTATCAGCCCCTAAGATCCAGTATCGGCCTGGCTCTACTGACCTCTCAGGGCTGAGGACCGATGGTCTCTGGTGGCGCTCGGGGCTCCTCACCCGGCTCCTCTTCTCCGCCTTGCGGGCCTCGGCCTCCAGGCGGCGGGCCCGGGGCGTGTCGTGGTGGAGGCCGGCGTGGGGGAAGGCGCCTCGCTGGGCAGCCGGGTGGCTGTCGTTGCTGGTGACGGTGCTGCCGCTGGCGTCCGAGTCCAGGGAGCTCAGGGAGCCGCTGATGTGCGAGCCGTTGGACAGCAGGGAGCTGCCGGAGGGGAAGGGGTCGCTGGGCACGGGGGACAGGCAGCGGGGCACGCCCCCCAGGCTGGAGCAGGAGCCCGTCGGCGAGAGCAGGTCGCCGCCGGGCGCCGCCGAGCAGGGCTGCGGGGCGGCGGCGCGGTCCACCTCGTCGCCGTTCAGCGAGCCGGCGTCCGAGCCGACGTCTCCTATGGATAAAGCACGCGTGCGGAGGTCAGGTGGGGGTTACATCGCTACAATGACTAATAGAAGCGAGTTTACCATTCAAAGCACAACAACACACAGGTTAATCCTGTATGCTGCTGTAATTACACTGTAGGCTGATCTGATGAATGCTTGCATTAAAGAGTGAAGGGATTACGCAGACTTGTTTAACCTCACTGCCCCTTTTACATTGGCACAGGCCCAGCCAGAACCCAGGTATGAGTTTGAATGGAAAACAAGCAATCAGGGGCCGACCCGATTAAAGCGCACGGACCCACGCTAATGAGTAAGCGACATCGTTTACAAAAAGGGCTCGAGTGTGTCGTGACCCACTTGAAAAGTGGGGCAGTAAAACAATAGTGATTTCCCCTCCAGACCTGCAGGGGACGGTAGGGAGCCCAGTGGTGATAGGTCGGCAGCAGACCAAACGGTGGCCCCTTCCACCTCTCTCTGGTTCAGCTCCTCTTGCCAGATGATGGAGCTGGAGTCTGGACCCGGGTCCACCTCTGGGATCCCGGAGCCTGTCACCGCCACTTTAGCTGGTCCCGGCTCCTGGGAACAACATCAGCATTCCCGTTATTGTCGAGAAAATGGCAGCTCTGCTCATGTGTGCCCTTTTTGCAAACTGTTTGAAACGGGCAGTAGGGAGAAGGTGTATGACTGTGGAACAGCAACAACTCCCGGTCTCAAATAAATGTAGCCCATAAGGCGATTACAACGATTTATTGGAATGTTTCTGCTTTTTGTCCCACCAAAGAACACGGTAGTACATATACGCAGTATATAACCAATCAGCGCTCCTACCAGGGTGGTCGCAGGCTCCACCTTGCGCTTCTTCTTCTGGTTCTGCTTGTTGGTCTTGGGGTACACCACCAGCTGTTCACTCCACCTGTCAACAAGCACACCAAAGAGAGGCTCAAACACCAAACCATGTTCCAATGCAAACTACACACACACACCCACAAAACACACACATCAGTGTTGTAGGACCCGCTCTCAGACTATGACTCAATCACCGACTGCATTTGGACTGCGTCTCATCAGATATGAGAACTTGTACTACATGTGAGTATATTGGTGTTTATTTGTGAATTTGTTATCATTCACTTAGTCCTTTTACTTAAAAAACCCTATTAATTTCAAATTGTGACAGGTGTGTTCATTTTGTTAATGTAGACATTTATTTGCGTTTCAATTCTGGTGACTGGACATGGACTAATTTTGGTGACTTGAGCTCGACCTTGAGAATCACGCACACACACACACACACACACACACACACACACACACTACTACCTCCCCACCACATACCCATTGATGATCTCTTTGTTCTCCCCCCTGATGAAGTACTCCTGCTCAGGGGTGATGATGCACAGCGCGTTCTTCTGACCCGTCTTGGGCTCGGCGTCGATCACGTCCGTGCACAGGTTCATGTTGACTGTCCCCTGGGGCAGGGTGCTGCGCTGTGGAGGGAGGTGGGGGGACAACATCCTTCAACATGGAGGTACGGTAGCCCCGAGAACATCGTGAAGGACTCATTGCCAGCCGACATCGGAAATTAACCTTTGCTGCATCTTTCCAAGATGTGCGGTTACTCCACCCAAAACACCTGACTCATTGACAATGGCAATACGCCATTAAACTACAAACCAAATCTTACAATATCTTGAGGACATACATTCTTAACATTGGGCCCAGTGGGAAACAAACCCATAACCCTGACAGTGTTAGTGCCATGTTTTAACAGTTGAGCTAGACAGGAACACTATTATTGAAGTCAATCAATAATGAAGTGCTAACGCCATTTGGTCTGTTGATAACATGATTTTTCCAAACCAAAAGTCAAAACACTTCTGGTATGGGATAATTGTATATGGAATATTTCCACGGCCTGGTCCAATGTATGTCTTAACAACTCTCAAGTCTGCCAGCCACCCTCTCCTTTAAAACGAGCCTCTACTGTACACCCTCAAGTTATCAACAGGTCACCATGGCAACAGCCTGGATCCTTTCAACTGCGGAGCTTACTAAGTGAATTGGAGGGGGGGGGGGGGCTGTGTTGTATGTGTAGCGTCTTAGAATGGCGAGTTGTTCGCTGTTTTTTTTCACAAACTTCCATATATATAAATGAGCGAGAGAGAGAGAGAAAAAACAATCAGCCTTATATTGATGCTGCCCTGCTGCTAAAACAAAAGGATGCATCCACTAGGCTAGACTGAACTCCTTGGGTCAAGACCCACATTTATTATTTCCTCATCAGCATTGTTATCTGGTAGCTTATTGTCTGGGACAACAGAGGAGGACAGGAGAATCACTCCTGGCCCCCCACACCAGACTTCCTTGTGGCCTGGTCGTCCACCATGCCTAGTCTAAGTTTGTTCTTAATCCTGTGAACAGGCTCTGCTGCCGCTCCTCCCACAGATGTGAAACAGGTGCCGTCTTGCTCTGCCTCCCCATCCCCAGGCTCCTTTTAAGGCAATTTCCAAGCAGATCCAGCTTTATTAAGAGTTGCCTGTAAACGTCTGGGATGAGGAGAGGGGAGCTGTGCCAAATATGGCAATTACACTGGATTGTGACTCGCTCCGCCAAGAGGGGAGCACAAGTGGAGAGAAGGGACGATGGGAGTGGGAGTCGGGTCTTGAGGCAACTTAATGCAGATGACAAAGTCAGACTGTTCTGGTGGCGATGAAACATTGGTGCAACGATGACACCACGATGGGTAGTGCATATACAAATGGAAAATCAAAGTGCTTCGGTGTCAAGGCGAAAATGCCAGATTTATCCTTTCTGTAGATTAAGGCAATGGGCCCTGGACAATATTGCTATATTGGACCCACCAAACTCTAGTAGGTGTTATTACTTCTTACTGAGAGAGGAAAGCTTCAAGATAAAAGATTTGTCTTTCTCTCATTGGCTCAAAGATTACCTTGTTTTTTAAATAGTGAACTATTCTGCCTCAAACGTGAATTAATGCTGGTTAAAAATTTGAGAAGAAGACAAATACTTGAATTGCAACAGTGAGACTGAAAACAAAATGTCTCTTTATGACCCGCGACGAGCCCACTTTGATTCCAACACTTGGGCCAGGAAAACCTCCCGCGTCCATCTGGACAGGCAATGAGTGTACAAATGCGTGATCGGGAGCCCGAGGCTGAACCAAAAATACTTATTTGTAACTACTGTAGAGTTATTTGAAATGACGGCAGATATTGGTCCAGCTCCTGGGAATGCAACTTTTGGCTTGTTTGGAAACTTCCCTGCCAGCAATAGCACCAAGAGTGCCATTCAACCCCAGATGCATGGTTTTCATTTCCAGACAAAAGATCCAATCCCATATCCTCCGATTGTGCCCGCCTTCCACGGGGGCAAGACTATTTATAGCCTTGCTGTGGGATGACGTTCCAGCCAAATTACTTTCTCACAGGCTCTTCTCCAGAGTTCAGCCTATATGGGAGAATGACATGACCACAGGCACCATAAAACACCATGGACTGACACAGCGAAACAATATGCACCACATAAATAAGCTGCGTAAAACATTGTTCCTTTCTTCCTTTAAAGAGGGGAACGCCACCTTTCAACTAAAATGACCCAATAAGTATGGCATCAGGACTTCTTGGACTCTCAAAACAAGCTACTTTTCTCCATCCTGCCGTTGTACTTCATTATTGTCTTTTTAATTGGCGTTTTAGCCCAACAGTAAACTGGTGGAACCTTGAAATGCTTTAAAAGGACTGTAAACATTTTGAGAAAAGCTGAACTGTGCCAGCTGTGGGTGGAATCCAGTGGTGTGCACCCACTCTATAAACTCCATAAAACCCGTAGCGGGGGAGGGTCTTTTTTCTACCCTGGGACAAAAGCATTAAGGAACCATGTCTGACAACATCATCGTAGACCGGCTAAAAGCAAGCTATTCTTCTGTTGGCCAATCACGTGCCGACATCTCTCCACAACTGATCCAACACATAATGACTCCCCTCAGAGATTCCTACCAGGGTGGAGGTAGGCTGTTCAAAGTAAAATTCTGCTTTTATGACTGGCGGCGATGACTCGCTTAAGGACCAATTCTGAAATGGGCTTACGTTTTTAAAAGACAGGACAGCAGTAAAATCATTGGACAGCAGAAAAATCATTGACATCTGAACCTTCCCATCCCTGGTGGTCTTCTTCGCCCACTCTAAATTTCCATCACCCTCAGAAAATCAGTTTCCATCCCCCGTTAACAGTGGACCTCCCCTCTAAACCACCTCATCTCGCCGTCCATCCCTTCCTCTTGGAAGGCCCCCACCCCGGGCTGTCGGTCTATCCTTCCACGCAGATATTCCCACGCTGTGACCCCACAAGTAGCCTTTCCAGTGGTGGGGATGTCATTTTCGGCATAACCGGATTTGTGCATTAGAGGACTGTGTTGGAATGTCTACGTCTGGGCCATTACTTATGTTTTCTCTTCTGTCTTTTCCCTTTTTTGTTGGGGGGCTTTGCAAGCTCACTAGTTCTGTCTGTTTGTGGTCTTTGGGCTGTGAGTCGGGCTGGAGTTCACCAAATATGGGTATATGAGAGGAATGCTGCCTGCTGATGATGATGATGAGTGGAGAACGCTTCTTCTCGGGGCTACTAAAATAGTCCAGCTTCAAGATCTGACGCTCGGTTTCAAGAACCTCAGCGTTTCAAATGTACAGCGTCATCGCTCGCGCTTTATAATTGCCCTTTGAGTGATTAAAACGGCCATACAAAAAGGCTACTTGCAGACAGTTATATCTTAAAGCTCATCTCATACAGTCCAAGGAGGTCGAAATTGATTAAAATATATTAACTGGTTGGCTGCCGGTGGTCACAGTTGCCGTTAAAGCAACTGCAGTATTAATTAAACTTCCCTTCACCAGCTCCCGTCCCATACCGAACCTTTTATGGAGACAGCCACAGAGGGAATCACAGCCTTAATAGCACATAAATAACATGAGCTAATCAAATCAAAACCCCAGACCCAAATGACGCCAAAGAATTCCATTGTGGTCAGAAGAGACGACTAAAACGCAAACCTACAACGTTACACAAATCTAAGAACACCCCAGAAAAAGGACCAACCTAATTAGGGCACAAATATGTTCTGCAATAGGTACATTTTGTGTTACCATGCAGAGATGTTCCTCAACGTAGCACCCCCCCCCCCACTCCCGTGGGCACCATCGCGAGCATCGACTAGGGAAAGTCAAAGCTCAGATTTCACATGGTGAAATATTCGGTGGGTGGTATGGCTGGGTAATAGATTTGAGACAACATTTCTAAAAAGGTATTGTGAGAACAATTAGCTTATTCCTAAACGTTATTTTCAAGGCTTCAAATATTGTGGCTTTAAAAACAAAGGAGCATTTGGACACATAAGTACTTGGTCAGGAAAAGAGGTCACCTAATTATTGGAAAATAAATAATCTAAATGAAAACTTTTTGAACTACTTTAATGAGGAAGCATGCTTGATAATGTAAAACACAATAAAAGAACACTCCATCTACCCCTTCTGCTTAAATCACATATCTGCTCCAAGGCTTTGGGCAGTAAGCTACATTTTAAGAACCTGTTCTATTCTGGGGCAATTTGGGGAAGAATGGCCATTTTCCTGACCCAGATTTTGTTCCACTGAGGATGAACAGACTGATGTATGGGTGGGACAATGCAGTGGGCACTTTTGGAATAGCCATTACAATGAGAGGAAAATGCAGTTAAAGTGCAGACAGTCTTCCAAAACATGCTATGCAGTGGAAACGTGCGCGGTCCCGAAGACAAACACGCTTCCTCCCTTTGTCAAGAGGCTGCAGATCAGTGACAGCACAAAGCCATAGGCAAGTTGGACTTCAAACGTTCCCTCAAACAACCACATAACCCTTTGGCTCCAGCGGAGCCATCAGTGACGTGTGTAATGAGCATTCCGTCAATTCTTCACTCAGCTTGGAAAGGCCGCCATAATGATTTATGGAAGGTGCTCCCCAGCCACTAGACGAGGGACTTCAGATGGCTCCGTCCAAACGAAAACAACGTAGAGCTTCAATTCTCAATGTTTCGACCATTCATTGTATTTTGTTTACATGGATTGTTTACAATGTATAAAGAAACGGTTGGTGACGTTCCCTTTCCCTTCTCAAATCCACACTGCCGCCTCCTTCCCGCTGCACCACCATTGAACCAGAGGGCAGTTTTCTAAACGCCCGGCCTGTACTTGTCCTGTTTACAGTCAACCGCTCTTATCCCCAGAAGCATCAGTGTGGCAGTGGGTTGGATTGCCCTTCATACACAATCTCAGCATGGGCACCTAGAGGTGGCTTTGTGAGTTTCTCTGACCCTGTACTACCGTGGGCCCCAATAGGATTATCTGGAATGCTCCATTCCTCCTCTCTTATGAGCCAACAAAGAAGTAGTAGTAGTAGTATAGTATTCTACAGAGTAAAAAAGGTTTCAGTGATGTGGTGGATTATTTTTTCTGCAGCTGCCAACATGGAAGGACTATTTGCTTAGGCTGGATTTTGTTTTACTTTTGAAAAGATGTGTGATAAGCCTCGTCTGTGGCACAGATATCCCTGTTCCCAGGTAAGCCTGATAAGGCTTAAAACTCTAACTTTGCTGGCCCTTGGTTCTACGCTTGAAGGATCACCAACACAACTCACCGATTCGTCGAGGGCGAAGCGCAGGCAGCCATGTTCGTACAGCACAAAGAATCTCCGCTGCCATTTCTGTCAGAGCAAACAAGGACATAAAAAACTCAAGTGTTGACATTTCCGCAGACCAGACTAGCACCGTGTGAGATTCTACACGTTTTGCTCATGTTAAAAGTCCAGATTAGTCCACAGACCAATGACCTTAACATAACCATAATGAAAATAGTTTTGTAATGTCCTGAACCTCAAGCACTATCTATGTCAATGAAGAAAAAATAAACCTTGCAGGGAAGGATAATTTGTGTACTAAACTCAATTTAGCAAATCTCACAGTGCTCCACTCAAACCTGCGTCATATAACTTGTCAAGTATAAACAAGAAAGGCCTTGCAGGAATCAAACGGCTCACTGCTACAAGCACACTTGGCCTGCTACAGCCAATGGCGGGAAATCTCTTGGCACACAGGAAGTGATGCCATAAGCAAACAATACGAATGAATGCACACATAAACTTAACAGCTAGACATTTCCATTGCATGTTTTCCCATTTAATCTTGAAAGAACATGGTCTCGGTTCAGCTTTGGTGAAATGAGTGATGGTTTGTTTTTTGGACTCCAACATATAATTTTTGTACATTTATGGGGGTTAGAGGTAAAAAGCTCAAACCCTCCTACCACTTTATGTTTGGAGCAAACACAGACTGGTATGACTAACATGTAGGGCTACATGCATTCTTACCCTGGATCTCTGCATAGGATTGTCAAAGTCAGTTCCCTCTGGGGCCAAGCATAGCCATCCCCCATAAATGGGTTTAGCCTGTAAAAGAGGGAAGGGGGGGGGATAAACAGCAATTTAGGCAATCATTAAAACTGAAAGTGTCGAGAGAGAGAGACAGCGAGAGACAGAGAGACAGAGAGAGAGAGAGAGAGAGAGAGAGAAAATAAAAAGAGAACTATGCCTGTGGGCCCAGATGGCTCTCTGATCACCCGAGCATTTTGCAACCACACAAACCCAGTTAGTGAGCCCTCTTGGTGTAATCTACTCTGTGCTTGATGCCATGACTGACTGCCTGCTTCCAATTTCCTCACTGCAGACGGTGAGGCCCGGGGAGCAGGCCTACAGGCATTCAGTGAAAACGCTGGCTAGGCATTTCATCTGTCTGGCATGCCGAGCCGTCAGGTCTCACGTTCACACAAAAGCTGATCGGAGCGCCGCTCATGGAGTCACACCATGGACTCGTTAAACCACTGAAATACCTCTGGCTTCCGACGAAAATGAAAGGTTAAATGGCCCGAGGACAGATGCAAATGCGTCTGATGTCATTCAGAGTCTGTCCCTCTCGTTCAAGTGTTAACCATTAGCAGTACTCCCCACCCCCTATCCCCACGTCAGCAAAATAAAAGGTGAATACCTCTTCTGGTCTGGAAACGCAACTGATAATTAGCACTCTTCCCAAATAGTGGCCTGGTCTTGACGCTCCCGTGTGGCTGCATGCTTGTGTCTTGGATCTATACATGCTCCATTTCAACGTGCAGAGACGCGCCTATGGAGACCCAACTGCTGAGTTGAAGGCGTACTTCAACATGAGCAGCATTCTGGTGGATGCACTCTGTGACCTAGATATATCATATTTGCTACAAATTATGCACACAGTGATGGATGGAGGAGTACATTGGCCGCCTGCTGCCGCTGAATCTCAACTCAAAGTCCTAATATTAAAGAGAGTATGGCAGGATGGAGTAGTAGAAGTCATGGAGGCACACAGCTGTTGAAGAACTCAATGTTGTGCCTAAATGTACAGCCAAATATGCACAGAGGGGCTTCACTTCCTGTCCGCCGCCAGTCCTGAAGTGTCACCTGGCCTGCACTGTAGCCCCCTGGTTCACCCCAGCCTACACATCCAATACAGGAACCCCTTCCTTCCACCCAGCTATGCCTCTGCTCCCCACCAACACTCCCATAGGTGGGCGACGTTTTAATACTCTAGTTTCCTCTCTTCCACAGGCCTCCAAAGGGTCGCGTGTGTGTGTGCGTGTGGTCTAAATTGTTACTCCAGGCAACTGGGCTAGCAGGGAAGTGGGGGGGGGGGGGGGGGTAGCACCACAAGACAGACAAAAACAAAACGTGGATGTGACACAGGTGGGCGGGTGTAGGGGGAGGAAAAGTTATCTTATAGTCTTAACTTTAAACACCTTCCTGCTTAAATTGTATTTCAGTCGGCAGTGTACACAAATATGCACTTAAGGAAATTTGGCAGACATTTACATTTTTGGAATCTACCGGGCGCAGGGACAAAAACTCAAAGACAGTATCCAGAAGAAGCTATGAAGGTAGACCCAATCGGATTCGATTTTGGGACTTTTCGGTTGCAACCAGGGTTTCCAAGTTGAGCAGAGACCTGCTCTGCGAAACTTTGGTTCGGTTATTCAAACCCACACTTTCTCCCCAACTGTCCATTCTCCGGCTCCTCCGACATTCTCAACTCTAAAAATCAGATTCTTGACCTTCTATCCCTCTGCCCCCGTCACACCGTCTCTCCCTCCCTCTGAATGCGATCGCTTTCCTCTCCGGAGCGCGTGTCAGTGGGAGAGAAAGACGTGCTGCGAGATCAATCCCCCCCCTCTGCCGCCAAATCAACTCATGTGACTAGTTGAGGAGGGGAGAGGAAGACGAAAAAGCTTGGCAACAGATTAAGCAGGTTTGGACTTGGCCACCTGAATACGGTTTTAAAAGGAGACAAAGCTATGGAGTGATCGGCAGCATGAAATTAAAGAATGTTTCCTCTTGTTCCAGCAGAGACCCCTGGCTCTGGCTCTGCCCCCCCCCCCCCCCCCCCCCCCCCCGGCGCACCTTCTATTGAGAGTCAAACAAAAGAGATGTGTTTGTATTGGACAGTGTCCTTCCGCCGTCGGCTCCCGTCCCCGCCCTGTCCAAACCTCTTCCATGTGGGATATCGTTTCCATGATGCAGCGGTGGTACCAGAGCGCTCAAGATGAACATAAGAGGGGGGAGGCGTTCCATTTCAAATACTTTTAGACTGAATGCATGAGGACAGCTTGTGGTCCATGTCAGAAGCCATTGACATGTAAACGAGCTAGAGCTGCAACTTACAATAATTCTCATAGTCGATTAATCAAATTAGTCAATTAAGTCCTTTGGTTTATTAAATATTATCAATAACAGTGCATGCCAACACAAGTCAAGAGTCCAAAGGGATGTCTTAAATGTGCTTGCTTTATCGGACAAGCAGACAAGATTTGATAAATTTTCAAACCCACACTTTTGGGGAGAAAGTGTGGGTTTGGGTAAAATAAGTTATTAATTATTAATTATCAAAATTAGATTTTATAAATGTTCTGAGATCGACTGACCGATAAATTGACTCATCATTGCAGCCCTTATATGAGCTGTACTCTGGGAGCTCTCACTCCACTACTTCTGTAGTTAAAAAGTTAAACCGTGGCATAAAGGTGAACTTGCTACAATGAAGTCGGTGTTTTGGAACAACGTTTTAAAACTTGTGTCACCTGTTTTGCAGAGCCTCAACCTCACCATTAATACTATGCAGCGAGGCGGCAGTGATATAAAGGAGGCCTTGACGTGTGAACTTTTAAAAACTAAAAAGGTGTTTGTCACAACAACTTCAGTGCATTGGTGGGTCTAGTTCCAACCGCGTCCAATTATTTGAAAGGGAAACCGTTTTATAATAGGGAAATTATTCTGTGGCACTGGCAGAGCAAGGTAAGGAGAGGACACCGCATACCAGTCCACGGGGAGGATGGCTGACTACTGTAGTTCTATGGCTGCATGGCAACAGCAAGGCTTTCACAGTGTGAGAGAGATAGTGCGTGAGGGGATTTGAGTGACGTAACCTGAAACACTCAGCTTGACTCAGGAGTCTAGCCACTGGAAGGGTTAACTGCTTTACATTATCCACACACAACTACACATTCTCACACAAGAACACACACACACACACACACACAGTAGAGAGTGTGTGCATACACGCACAAGTAGGATGTAAGGATGCTGACATTGCGGTTTTGGCTCTTCAGCCATGTTCAAGAATCCATCTGGTCCCCAGCGCCTGGGATCAATTAGAGGACACAACAGACTAAACTAATGGCCTCTGATTGAAAGAGGGCGAAAGTAGAGTCAAAGAAAACACAACCCTTAATACAATCTCTTCAGTATTTGCCTCTTTATCTGTGCTCCACTCAACTGCAGATAAACAGACATGATGAGTAGACCCAAGAATGTTTTCTGTGACTGGGCCTATCTAGCCTGTGTTAAGGAAACAACAGGCTATGTTTTGTTATCAATTCTAGTATGTTAGTTAGATTTGGTATATCGGTGTAGGGCAGATGTGGATGACATTTGTTATTAGATTCCATTCTTTCAATCTTTGTTTGTTTTTGTTGATAGGAGTTGTCATCCCTTTTATGCTGGGCTCAGACACTTTAAAGGACAGGAATTAAAATAAAATAAAAAATCACCATAAAGCTAGATTTCCCTGTGACAGTTTTAATCAAAACAATGCATTGGTTAGATAACAATTTCCTCGTATCTGTGACAAAATAAATACAGGCATAAAGATTTTAAAAAGATTCGACAACAGTTCTTAAAAGAGTACCGTATTTAAAGTAATGACAGATGGAGTCTTAACAATTGCATTTAGGGCCCATGCCTCAGTCAGCATAACTAGAATATAAACTGTAATGTAGTATGTATTCAGCCATGCATACCTGCGTCAAATCCTGGTCCGTTAGGAGATGCAACTCCCGGGGTTTGAAGCAGTTCTGACATTTACTCTTGTTGAAGATGTTCGCCTGGAATTTCCTACAGGGGTTTTCTTTTGCGGTAGACATTGTATTCCACTCTACAGTCTGGGGAGGATGCAATTCGCCTCGATAGCCTTATAACCACTCTATTGTCTTCTGAATTTTTTTTGTGCACAAATGTTAAAAAATATTAACTGTGAATCATGAAGACAGATCTAAACAGCTCTTTCTGGTCGTTTCGTTGCATTCAATCAATGCTTCCCGAGGAATGATCCGCTGCCATCAAGCCAGCACCGACCTCAGCATCACGGCCTGCACCCACAAAGCCAGGTCGGGAGAGGTGGCTAATCACGAGCTATCTCGCCACAAGAGAGAGCAGATCACTGGGATAAAGCCACAGAAACAACACATGCACCCAGGGATCAGCCTCACGCACCGGAGCCACGGTGTCCATCAGGCAGCAACATACGCCCATCTGAATGATACAAACAATAAAAAATAAAAGAGTAGTTTTTGTCTGCCCAACAAGCTGCTCTCCCGGGTGCAGCAGCGGCTTCTCCAGACGAAGTTCGCCCAGTGATCCGGTGATGCTAGCTGGCTTAGCCCCGTTAGCTAGCTAATGAAATCCTCTCCCGGGTTTAGCTTCTTCAACTGGAGTTACAAAATAGCGTCCAGGATCTGAAAACAAGCTGTTGTTCCAATCCAAACGGGAACTCGGCATGCAGTGGGAACACCGTCTACACTATCACGCATGCCACAATTGATATTTGGGCTTTGGTTTCATAACTAACACGATTAGCAGCAGCACCCGTGCTTTTATTTTCTTCCCTTTTCAGACGAGAGCTCTCCCGATGGATGGAGGTCGCGAGATCACAGATTTGATACTGGGATTTGATGAATCTCGCGGTAGGTTACTGTCACCGCCCACCGCCAGAAAGACTGCTCCTGGTTTTCTACGAGCAGTTGGAACCGGCTTCATTGTGTGTGGATCATTACATTTCTGCACATTTATAGCATCTATATCCCTATATTCATGTGCTTTATGTCACAGTCAAGTGCCTTATTTTCTTCAAACAACGTAAATATAATTCATGTGTGGCGATTCATACCCGTGGCTATTTACTCATTTACTCTGTCTGTCTCTCCTTTTCATCCTTGCGGCAGGGGTGGAAAAAATAAAGTACTTTTATTTTTAAGGCTTTGTTTATATACTTGAATATTTCGGCATATTAAAAGAGTACTGTATACTTTGAATACAATATATCTAAATTAAAGAAATAGCATTAGCCTAAAATAGCCTTTTCTTCAGGTTCTGTAATATCTACTTATAAACAGATTAATACTTTGGCAAGTTGACAACATTGTTTACTGTTAAAGTAACTTATCTCATCTAGGATGTCATTTTTTAATTAAATAAATAAACAAATTTTTGCACAAAAAATTAACAATCAACCAAGAGTTTTAATTAAGATGTACTTTTCTTTTTTCAAAACAAAAGTACATCTAACCTTTCTTGTTGGCAACATCAGTAGAGAGAGAGAGAGAGAGAGAGAGAGAGAGAGAGAGAGGGTTGCCAGAGAGATATTGTACACCACATATCTGTGAGTAATAATGGCTGACCCAAGCGCAGGCTATTATAGGCAGTAAGTTTTACCGCATAGCGAGTGTGTCTGAGCCTACAGAGAAGGAGAGAGTGTGAGAGAGAGAGATAGTGAGAGGGAGAGAGGGCTGTATGAATGGGTAAGGGTCACAGAGGGAGCTGGACTAATACACTGTTATCCAACTAAACCCTGCAAAACAACTGCCAGTCCCGGTGTGAAGGATTAGCTCCCTGGCCGTGATGTAAGTGAACTAAGAATAACAGAGATTACAGGTGTATATTCAGCGTGTCTGTTGTGTTGTGCCTCTGGATTCACCAACTCGGCTGATGGGACCCATGGCTAGGCCACACAGTAGACAACCACCCTGTGTTGAAAGTACTTTTTAAATAGTGGAAAATGGGTTTTGGTCATTGGTGGCTGGGAAATTTGCTGTGTTTTTCTTGAACAAATGAATAAAGTTACAGTTGTTTTTCGCTTACAAAGTGAACCTAAAGTGTTTTGCTCCTTGGGGTGTCCAATGACCATATTCCGGAGGTGACACAAGGCATGGCAGCCTGGCTAGTGTATATTTAGCAGTTTAGCCCTCAGACACACTTTACATGGTAAGTGCGTCTGAGATAAGAAAACACACAGGCTTTTTTTTGCTTTGGAGGGCCAACATGTGTGTAGATATCTCGGCCTCTATTGTTCTATAAATATATACCACATTTGTTCGGTTTTGAACATTAACAAACAAAGAATAATCGTTTATGTGTAAACACCAATCAACTATAAAGCAGCAATGGCTTATTTTTCCGTAGTAGTGTGGTACAATAACCAAAGCTATCAATAGGCTTCCAGAGTATATATATAGCTTTTATTTCTCAACAAACCCTCACTGAATAGATTTATTAGGATTGAAATTTGATCAACACATTCAGTTGGGGGGGGGGGGGGGGGGGGGGGGGGGGGGGGCAGGAAGCACAGAGTATTTAGGTCTTAAGTTGGACACATGACGCAATAAGAGAAAAGTATTTTAGACTGCAATGGATTGTTTCGCAGTATGCACAATCAATTGCTATTTCCCAATGCCAGTCTGCCATTTGCAATGTATCTTCGAGTAGACCATAACTTCCCTGCTATTCACACCATTGTTAGTTTACGCATATAGAATGATCCACTGCTATGAGAGAGCTAAACGGCAGGCCTGTCTATTCCCTGTGGTTCTGTGGCTCTATGGCTCTATGGCTCGCGGCATGTCCTGTCCTGATGGGTTCATGTCGCGGACCGCGTCCCTCCACAGAGAACCATGGAAATCCCTTCTGTGGTGGTGCTGCCACTGCTCATCGTGGTGGCGGCGGGGTTATACTACGTCTACAACGAGGTCCTGCAGTTCATGTCCAAGTCATTGGTCCGAAACAAGGTGGTGGTCATCACAGACGCGGTGTCCGGCGTGGGCAGTGGTGAGTAAAGGTGTGACAAGTATTTCCGCAGGCGTTGCTGGTAAAAGTAAGCTATGGGACTGTTCCATGCGGGTGTCCTTGTTTATAGACAGATAAAGTAATTGTACACCCTGCTTTGACACTCATTTGAAAATGATCCATTGGGATCTTATGACAGTAGATGTAACTCAAGTGCTCATTCTGGGTATGGAGGGATTAATCAGAGGTTCAATCCCCAACTCAAAACGCCCACCAAACCAAAGGTTCGATTAAAATCCTAACAGATCTGGAACGCTGACAGCCTCAAAATGGGTCAAGCTGTGATGGTTTCCTGAGCAGTGGTGGAAATGTACTGGTGTTGATTATGCGCTATCAGCATCTCTGTGATGTTTGGTGTTCTGTTTCAGAGTGCGCACAACTCTTCCACAAGGGTGGGGCCCGTTTGGTTTTATGTGGGACCAGCTGGGATAAACTGGAGTCTCTTTTTGACTCTTTGACAAGTGATGCTGATCCCAAAGAGGTGAGGACAAATGCTTTAAACTTCTGCGTGTGAGGTATACAGTTCCCTACCTGTTTAATTTGTATTTAAATAATAAGAAAAGGACAGGGAATGGGAATATTGCTAATATATTTACACAAATCCAAAACGACAAATCCTCTACATCAGTATAGGACATACATGCGGGGTGTTTTGTTCCTCTAAAGGCGACAGCGGTCAGTTCCTCTCTCCTCTGCGACGTGGACCATGTGGTCTGATCCCCCACATCCGCTCTGGGTCACACACACAATGGCAGGATATCCTGCTCTTTGACAGTAGGCTGTCCTCTGTGTATCATCTGTAAACAAGCCGGAGCAGATGTGTCCATAGAGACGGGCGGTAGAGGAGGAGGTTCAGGGAGGGGGGCACACACAATCAAAACACACTCAACGATAACAACATCAGTCGGCGATGAAGCAAGTGAGCCCCCAGCTTCTACTGCACACCAGCAGGGTTCGAATTCGCAAATCAAACAAATAATCATGATAATAATCCTGGTCATACTCATGTTCATAATACTTTAGTTTTACATAGCAGCACCATTCCAGATCGAGTCCTAAGAATGAGACCACCACAGATCAGGAGTTGTTGCTGCTTTTCTGACCTATACACGTCCAGTCTCCTGCATTAGCACGCATCACAGCATCACAGACTGACCCGTCTCTACCTTTCCTCTGTCTTCCCTGTGGACTGCAGACGTTCGCCCCCAAGCTAGTGATCTTGGACTTCAGCGACATGGAGAGCATGGAGGAGGTGGTGGCGGAGGTGGTGGAGTGCTACGGCTGTGTGGATGTGTTGGTCTGTAACAGCAGCATGAAGCTCAAGGCTCCTGTGCAGAGCGTCTCCCTGGAGCTGAACAGAAACATCATGGACATTAACTACTTTGGGCCCAGCACCCTAGCCAAAGGTTGAGACAAGTTATACATAGGGAGGAATCTGTACCATTGACTGGTGGGTAATTGTTTGCTGATAACTACTATAGTCAGCTGGTAATGTTGTATGTGACAGGTATCCTCCCCACTATGATCTCGAGAAGATCTGGACACATTCTACTGGTCAACAGCATCCAGGGCAGACTGGCTGTCCCTTTCAGAAGCTCCTGTAAGTTGTTTTCCTATCCCTCCTAATAGTTTATATACCTCTGCAATAGAACTGTGAAAACACCACACAACAGATCAACATTTCAACAAAATGTGAAGTGGTGCCTGGGGTTAGATGTAAACGACCCGCAGGAATTTAAAATGTGCATAGTTGTAGTGAAAGGCAGCAACTAGGATTCCTCTGTTGAGACAGAAAAACTCATTGGGTGAGACATTACCTGAGGTTATGAATGGAATGAAGCCTAGTCGTGGACGAGTCACACCTCTTTTGTAAATGGTGTGTGTGTGTGTTTGTGTGCGTGTGCGCCTTTGTGTTTGTGTGTGTGTCACTGAAGATGCCGCCTCCAAGCATGCGGCCCAGGCGTTCTTTGACTGCCTGCGGGCCGAGGTGGAGGAGTACGGGATCTCCGTCAGCACCATCAGTCACACCTTCATCAACGCCTCTGCCCCCGAGCCCGGCGCCAAAGGGGAAGCTAAACCTGGCAGCCTGGCAGCATGTATGTATGGGGCCCTGTGAGAGCGCATCAGTCCTTCAAGTCCAGAAAGAAATTCACATCCTGTATGTTTTTCTTCCTCGGCAGTCATCGCCAGCACGTTGACCCACGGCGTGAGTCCGTCCGCCCTGGCCAATGAGATTGTGCGGACGGTGAACAGGAAGAGGAAAGAGGTTCTGCTGGCTCACCCCATCCCCAGGGTGGCTCTTCACCTCCGCTCCCTGTTCCCCCCCCTCCTCTTCTCAGTGCTGGCGGCCGGAGTGAAGGATTCAGCTATGGCTGAGCAGATGTAGCTAGAGAAAGGATGAAGCTTGGCCTATATAGGAGAGTTTCGATCATGTGATCTGAAGTTCCATCAAAGAACTTCGGGTCAGCCATCTTGGTACTTCTTCATCCAACATACATTCTATAATCACCAAGGGACTGGTTGTTGTTATTCTTATTATAATGGTGAAAAAGAACGAAAATGACACTTGGAATGTGCATGACATCACGTGAAACCCTCCTATACACAGATGAAATTACACTGTCAAAACAACAACCTAGTCAACAATATGTCACATGACGATCATAGCACCCTAGCTAAGACTAGAATCCCCTTGATGAACAGAGGTTATATAAACCTCATATGGTGTATGGTGGTTTACTCCCATTAGGGTTCATTTGAGTACTTCCAAAATTTGGTACACATGTTTCACCGTAGGTCATGTCAGTGTCTCTCTTGATTTTTAATTACAAGATAAATACGTAATGTATTTTATGACTTAAGATAAAATGTGCATTTAAATTGATTTATGTTTGGGTTTATGATCGGCTAATAAAGAAGTTGCTGTTTCGCTGTAAATACTTGTAATGTGTTTCATAACCACCAGGTGGCAGCAAAGGGTTATTGTCAGAGCTCATGTTCAGTTACCTTCATGTTGATCAATTCCTGCCTAATTTCATGTGTTCATTTAAGAAACAGTATTATCTTCATTAAATTTCGACCAAAGTCTCAAAATCCTATTCAAATGTATTTGCATTGATATTGATGTGTGCCCATTAGCCATCTCACTCAGTTTCTATTGAAACATATTATACAATAAGGCAAAAATTATTTCGTTTTGGCAATTTATAATCAGCAAGTGTATATGTGTGTGTGTGTGTGTGCGCGCGCGCGTGTGTGTGTGTGAGTGAGTGTGCGTGTGTGTGTGCATGCGTGCGTGTCCATTCGCGTGCTCGTAGACCTACAGACGAGAGGGTGAAAAATAAAAAAAAAGTGAGGGACCGACAGACACAGTGATGCGAGAAAGACGGACCGAGAGAGATAGAGGGGGATGTCTGAAGTCCAGCTGGTAAGCGCGTGTCCTTTAGGTCATTCTCCTCGAGGGAATTCGGTGTCTTTTGTCTTCGCGACTCCGGAACAGGAATCTGCTGTTAATTCATGAATAAATGCAGCTCGCGCGCCGATGACACGTGCCCATATATGTCTAAACCCGTAGAACAGCGGAGGGATTTCCTCCCGCGCGCCTCAGCTGGACCCTCCAAATTGGTGGTTTGATCTGACGCAGCATTTACATGACGTGTCTCCCGCGTGAAATCGTGTAGGTTTCTTTGTGTGGGGGAGTCAATGTTAGGGGGTGGCATTATTAAATTTAAAAGTTAAATTTACAAGAGGACATTGTCCAGGGAGGTTAGCTGTTAAAGGGAGGTTCACAACGCTATTGTTCGACCAGACAGGCTATCACTATTTTGAATACGATTTTCTTTGGCATTATGTTTGTATCCTACCCCCTTGGCTAGAAACGTAGAACAGAGGCCTATCATGGCCTTTGAAACACATGGAAGGGCCTAAGGCTGTGTTTGCCATCTCCTAAATGTCAGAGGAAAATCCCTCACAGCCCCCTCCCCCAACACACTAGGAAATAATCTTTGGGTGAGAGAGGCGAACACCCTTATCATCAATGTTTAAAGCCCTTGCTATTGACACCAACCTGACTTATGGAGGTTATCCAGGGGCCGTGGTGTGTATGTCTAATGCCTTTTTCGAGTCCCGTGCACGTAACATTTGAGAGGCCCTACCGCTGAAAGAGATAATTGCTATAGTGGACGTTATTGCTTCCCCGAGCATAACCCTAATAATGTCTTTACAATGATATGTTGCACACATCAGTTATGACGCTGCCTGCCTGCTACCCGCCATATTACTGCCTGAGACCAAATCCATCATGTATGTCTGAACATGCAAGGAGCGAAACACTTCTGCAAATTGTTTGCAGAAATAGGGTGCCTATCTTATTTTAAGATTCCAAAAAGAAAGAGGAAATAAATGAATAAACGTCAACAATTTGTGATATGTTGAGGGAACATGGCTGTCTTCTCAGAACCACGCTTCACAGGATTAAACTGTCCTCCCAGAGACTAGTCATTTATAGCGTCTCACGTTTCCTTGAGAATGAATTTATTCTGTCCGTGTAATCCCTTGTCTTGGTTTTGGTTTCGGGATTACATATTTAATCTCGAGGAGGAACGCTTTCTTTAATCTGTTCTTGTATAAATCCCGTCGCCAAGGCCTACGAAGGCTTCGTCAGATCCGCCTCTCGGCTCGGCTAATGACACCGCTGCGGGATCCTGAGACCACAGAGTCCGACTGATGGTTGGCTGAACGGTAATCCTTACGTTGCTCTGCCTTTGATCGGCAATCAACTCAACCTCAGATGTAAACCACGTTATCAAGTTGCAAGGATTACATCGGCCTCGACATTAGACCCAACTTCGTCATTAATTGCCCACACAAAATCCTTTTGCAATGCGACTTCGAGGGTCGGACTGTGCGTTCGGCTTAATATAACATGAGAAAGGTTTAGCCCACCGTATTTTAGTGACTCCTGCGGCAGTGGCTTTTCGTCAAAGTGTCGTGTGGTCGTGTGTCAGGCCATTGA
The DNA here is from genome assembly GCA_026745465.1 of Lota lota. NCBI lineage: Eukaryota > Metazoa > Chordata > Actinopteri > Gadiformes > Lotidae > Lota > Lota lota. The sequence goes on along the minus strand of JACYXH010000410.1, from coordinate 1,255,743 downwards.
TCGGAGCGCTTCTAATTCCAGACGTTAATAAAGTTTGAGTCTGACTATTGATTAGAGTCCCATTATTAGTCTGTGTGTCTTTGGCAGACCGATCATTTCAATGTCACCAGTTTGCCTCATGTGGTTTTTTAGTTTACAGTTAAGGTTTAAACTATGATACCGGTAATCTGGTTAGTAAGACAAGTAGGTAAAGGCCTCATTGTTTTCAATGCTGGAATTGGACTTTACTACATCTTTTTAGACATCAAAAACAGTTGACAAATACTGATTCAGAACCATACATACACTACTACATATATATATAGTAGATGACGCAGCAATACACTGTAGATTATGTCGTAGCCAAACATAGGAAACCCTATCCCACAGCAAGCCAGACAAACCACTTAAAACGAGAAAGACGCACATTACAAAATACCTCCTGAATATGACTTGGCAGCAGCACACTTTGGCTGAGAGATTTCATGGAAAGTACAAGACGACAGGGCCGTGGGCAACATGATATCAGTGTTATGGAGCACAAGTCCAATGGCTGAGCTTCCGCAGTATTGAGCACCGATGTGTCACCCCACTTTGTGCATATAATATGGGTGCTGAGGGAATCCAAATGCAACAATATTGACATTGTGCAATTAGAGTCGGGTCATTAGGTCTCCGACGGAAAGAGAAACCAAGGAGTCCATAATACAGCATGTGGAGATCTGCTGGGCTTCAGAATGGAAATCACAGACACACGCACGCACGCACACACACACGCGCACACACACACACACACACACACACACACATACGTACACGAGTGCCCTTTCATTGTGATAAGGGATGGGGTGTGAGGACATGGGAGTGGGGTGTGAGGACATATGCGTGGAGGGTGAAGGAGCCCTTGTATGCTTGTGATCTAGGGTTTTGTGTGTGTATTCGTATGTGTGTATGTGTGTATGTGTGTGTTTGTGTGTGTGTGAGTTCATGTGTGTCAGCGTGCATGTGTGTTTGTGTGTGCGTGAAGGACAGAAAGAGAGAGTGGGGAGTGTGGGTGTTTGTGTTTGAACGAGAGTTTTATATGTGTGTTTTTGTGTGATGTGAAGGAGAGAAGGAGAGAAGGAGAGAGAGTGGTGTGTGTGTGCGTGTGTGCGTGCATGCGTGGGCGTGTGTGTATGTGTGTGCGTGCAGGGGGAAGGTTAAGAACAGCTAATGAAACAGACGGGACACTTGGCAGGACAGGGGGATTGTTCTAGAAGCTGGCACGGAGCCGCTGCTGTCTGGAGACGCTGCGTAACCGACTAATGACCTGGTCCAGGGGTCCGGGTCTGACCCCCCAGCCTCCCCCCTCCCCCCACCCTCACCCTCTCCCTCTCCTCTCTGCCTTGAGGAGGCTCTTGAAGGGGCTTCAGTCTTCAAATGACTTGATTGGATTTTTCTGTGTGATTGTTCGATGCCTGTGTGCACCCCCTGCCCTCCCCCCCCAGCCCAGTTTGATCTATATTTTGAAGCTTCTGTCCAAGTATCCAGTACTTTTCCATGTTACTCTTCACTACTTCCTGCAGAATGCACTGAGATCAGCAATTAGTACCAGCAGCAGGGTGGATCATTGTTTACCATTGCAAATGAAGGAACATTTTAGCATAGTTAGCAGGCTACGGTTTTTGCATAGGCCAGTGCCACCAGTATATTCTATAGCAACAATAGAAGGACTATAGCATTAATAGTTTCTACAGCTGTGAGCTGGTACACTGGCAGTTATCATGAAGAAGCCTTGGAAAAGGGTAAGGGGGGGGGGGGGGGGGGGCTAGGATAGTCTGCTGTGGAAATGAGATTAATAAAAACAGACGAATAAGAATAACAAAGGAGAAAGTATTAGAGGAGATTCTAGGAGAAAGAAAGGAAAGGCCAGCATACAGCAGGCATCAGAAGCATAACTCCAGATTGTTTTCCGCTTTAGAAACTCTTGTTGCTCAAGGCTTATAACATGTTGGTGCTTACTTAAAGGTCCAGTGTGTGTGTGTGTGTGTGTGCGTGTGTATGTATGTGTGTGTGCGTGTGTATGTGTGTGAGACTGTGTGTGTGTGTGTGTGTGTTGCGTGCTTGTGTGTGTTTGTAGGCACGCATGTCTAGGTTCGCCCGTGTGCGCGCGCATGTTTTCTATGTGACCACTAACTGGTCTCGGATCACTGGTCATGAAAAGAGTAGCTAGTCCCGGTTGTGTTCCGACTCCAGCTGCCTCCTGATTGGCTGGCGGGGTCCGGCCGCTGCTGAAGGCTGTGTGGGTTATATTGGACCTGGAGAATAGCAGGGACGTTGTGTAATCATTAGAGCGGGAGACGGGCACCCGACTGCACCTTCTGACAGCCAGAGCACTATAAGTCCTCTATTGTGTACTTATAGCTCCTCCGTACTAACATGGTTTCCTGAGACCAGCAGCTCAGCCAAGTTGTACCGAGCAGTCAAAGTTACATCGACGGACACTTCAACATACACACACATACACACACATATGCACACACTCACAACCACACACGTATGCATGCACACAGACACAAAAGACACACACACAGACATACGCACACACACTAACACACATGCACTTATGCATGCACAGACACAAAACAATATGCACGCACACAGACAAACAGACAGACAGACACACACACACACACATACACACACGTATGCATGCGCAAAGACACAAAAAGACATGCACGCACACAGACACAGACACAGACAGACAGACAGACAGACAGATAGACACACACACAAACAAATACAGACAGTCATGGTCTTTGCAATGTGTTTCTGTATGAATATGTGTCTATAATTGTGTGTAAGTGTGTGTATTTAGGGGCCTGTGTGTTTGCTTGTGTGTGTCCATTAAGTGTGAGCAGCATATGTCACTGCTCAGCCTGTTGGGCTGAGAGCTCCCAGGGAATAGACTTCCTATAGAGCCAGCAACCACTTGGGAATACACACACACACACACGCACATACACACACATGAACACACACACACACACACACACACACACACACACACGAACACACACACACTTTTGGAAAAGCTGCCCTTCATGGTTGGACATTTGAATGGAAATATATTATTGATGTATTTCAATAAAATGAAGAATGGGGAGGTTGAGCTGTAATTATAGTTTTAAGTCCATGAGGTTAACAAGAACACCAAAGATGCCTGCATATCATTAAAGGAACATTAGTTGGATTTTGTCATGTAATTACGAAACTGGGGGTTGAATTTGACTACTATTTGGTAATTACCTATGTTTAGCAATTCAGGTGGAATCCAAATCTCTTTAAACGTTTCCAATGCCATTTTAATTCCCATGGCAGTGAACAGCACTGAGACATAAACTCTACACCTACCATGAACCTAAAAGCTGTCAAAGAGAGTGAAAATGTAAAGTGGCAGATAATGTCTGAATCACACCAGTATGCACTCAAACATGGACACACTATACAGCGTATTGTGTGCGCTCTGGTGTGCACGAGCGAACGGACACATGAACGTCAGCCTCCCTAATTTCTGGTGTGACTCCCAGCATGTGCATGTGTGTGTGTCCTATTAAGTCCCAAAGACACAGCGTCCTCTCGGGGGTCCAGCCAAATGCACACACTCATCACTCTCAGGCTAGTGGCTACTGTCAGGGGCCTGAGGGGGGCGGGGCCTGAGGGGGATGGGGGAGGAGCCTAAGGTTGGGGGGGAGATGGGGTACATAATTAGAACCAGGGTGGGTGACCTAGTTCATGATTTTGGGGGGTGATTCTGGGAAAGAGGTGGAGGTGGGGGTCGTCTGGGTGCAGCCATGCCAGAAATGAGAATAGGGACGTGTTTTTAGGAAGGCGTCATTGACTATAGCCAGAGGCTACGGCTAGCCTGCCGATAGCAGTAGCAAGAGCAATATCAGAGAGGCTGTGTCCCAGTATGTACTGGGTGTCAGAACGTAGAAGAACACAGAACAAAGAAATACCGACCTCCCTAAAGGTTACAGCTCTTTGAAACCTATATGAAGAAAAGCTTTTCAGAAAAGGGTTGGTATTTTCAACACACTAACATTTTCTACTCACCTTCTCCCCCCTCTCCACATGGGAAAGATATGTGTAATCGTTTTTTAATTTGTGGGGCACGAACCTCTTGAGTGTTGTCCTCATGCAGTAGCAGAGCCACCTTACAGCTGATCCAATGAAGAGGAGCAGATTAGGATCCTAATCCCGGCGTGATTTAGGGGTGGAAGTGGATATTTTGATTAATCTAAAGCTTTATTAATGCTTCATCCTGAGCCTGATTTGGCCGTAAACTTGGAAACAAAAGAGCTAATAATCATGGACAGCATTATTCAATGCCCCTGTTTGGAAGGAGATTTGAAAACAGACTCAGATGGAAATGTGACGGGTCACTTGAGAAAAACAATGAGGAGCATGTGCAACAAAATCCGTTTTACTTATAATAATAATAGTAATATTAAGATGAATACAATTAATAATAATAATAATAATAATAATAATAATAATAATAGTAATACTCTTTGTGTTCCTTTTCGTTCAATTTTATAAAAATAATGTGCTTCATGATTTGATGACAGAACTTGCACTGTTCCTTGCTTGTGGTCACAAGCTTGCTTGTTTGCTTTTGAGGGAAAATAATTACAGAGTTGTCCAAAAAACCTGAAAGCTGTTAGAACCAAAACTCCATGTATCAAATAATTTGTGAATGAAAATTCAACAACCTGTTGAATACAATGGAAATGCCCAAAACATTGTTTTTTTCCCCAATTATTTGACACTTTAACATTTCATTTATTAGACCTGTTTTGTGAAATCCATTGTTTATTCCTGCATTATGTTTTGTATTGTTTATTATTTATGAATACATTTTTTGGCATATGGCAGGTCGGGACTGCATGTTAAACAGGTTGTTGTGTTAAACATCTAGTATGTCCTGGTTCAAATGACATAGAACATGGAGGATTCACCAAAATACAAACTTCCGGGCGATATATTAATAAAGGTGAATCATAGAAAGCATGGGATTATACCCCCTTTAGTTATGCTCTCTCTCTGTCTCTCTCTCACGCTCTCTCGCTCTCTCTGTCTCTCTTTAATCCCCTTTTACAGAAGAAACCCCGGATACACTGGATAACAGATTTATCTGGGATAACATCCATGTTGTTACAACCCCCCCCCCCCCCCCCCCCCCCCCCCCGCCCACACACACAACTTTATATACACACACACACACACACACACACACACACACAGAAACACATACTCTCTCTCCATGGATGGAGGGTTTTGGTTGTAATCTGTGAGCTGGAGGAACGTGTTAGGACAATAGCAGCAGATCAACAGATCAACAGATGTGGACGGAGGCAGCGGAAATGAGGACAGACCTTCCAGCAGGTAGTCCTAATCTCACTAGGTTCTTCTAATCTCTCTCTCTCTCTCTCTCTGCTGTGATCTCTCTCTCTCTCTCTCCATCTCTACTCTGAGGGGTTAGACATCGACCGGTTGTGTTTGAGGCTTAAATTCAAAGCCTACGACATAGTGGCGGGTGTGAGTGGATGTGTGTGTGTGTGTGTGTGTGTGTGTGTGTGTGTGTGTGTGTGTGTTTCCGTAAACAAACGTGTGTGTGGAGAGAATATCTGTGGTTGCTATCTGCCTGCAGGTGAGGGCCTTTGTGCGTATTGCTGTCGTATGTGCGCGTGCGTTCATGCATAACGCTAGTGTAATTATACATTCTGTGGACAGAAAGCAGCATGAAGAAAGAGCAGTGTGCCCCGGGTGTACCTGTAAAAGTCTAATCAATACCAATCAGATCGATGGAGAAATACATAGACTTCCAGACAACGGCTCCATGCAGTTACTATTCATTATTATTCCATTAAGAAGCGGCATAAGGAATGGCTGGCACGTCGATACAGAGCCGTCGCGCACCACCGCAGGCCATGGGCTTCAGGACTGAAATAAACTGTGAATGTTGACCCTTCTTTTGCTGACAGATCCCTCGTTCCGCCAGCACCTCCATGATATTCTAATTCCATAATCCTCACACTGTTGACTGTTAGCTCCTCGTGTGTAGATCGGTTAGCATAAGTAGCCTGGCTGGGCTGTAACTGCTGCTGCGGACGCTACACAGGCGGTGCTGCCAACAGCTCAGTTGGCAACCGGATCAGGGCGTTATTGTAGCGATGAGGCCTGACCCAGTCCGGTTTTAGAGGATTAAGAACCGTATCAGGGATGTTTAATTTCCGGTTTTGCACTCCTGCGTCTTTTCATAATGTGGCGGGTTTTCAACTTTGTCTCCTCCTCAGAGTTACGTGCAGCATACTGGCACTAGCAGCAAACACGTTACGACCGCTCCACTGAACATGTCAGCAAACTGTATGCAAATAAAACAGATCGAGCAAAGAATAACACCCCTGATGAGTTGAAATGAGAAAACTGCAGAGCTGGGGGGAGCCAGAAGGAAATGTCCTTCCACATCCATTTCCAGCTTACGAATGAGCATTTCAATACAGTGAGTTAACTAACTAGTAACTGTTACGTAATTCGATTCAGACGAGGACTCTATGCAAGACAAGTACTTTGCGTGTCCCATTTCTGAGGCTATTAAGAGTTTAACATCTACGCGTTTCCAGAAGTAACCATACACAGTGCAACAGGTCATGTTTCCAAGGTAACACTAACAAGAAAACAAGTGCAACTAGTGCCTCAACATGAATTAAAATTCCTTTAGAATTGAATGAACGTGCTAATATTATATATCCAAAGGCCTTTCCTTCCGATTTCTCAAACCCATAGTTGAATCTCTTTCGGCTGGCCATGTTACACTTATACAAACAAGCATTGTATTCTCATAACCTTTTTTTTTTTCAATTTGAAGACGGATTCAAAGCGCTTGTGTAAACAACATATACATGGCCATGCTATCCTATAAGAAACTGTTGATTCTAACGATGGATCACAGTTTGGTAAATCGTCGTTCCGACGACAGAAGGGGTTAATCCTCTCTCTGCTCCAGCTTAAGGAGGATAGGTTAGCACAGGGTTCAGGTAGGCTAAATGCCACCACCACTGATCCTGCGAGAGAGACACGGATCTGCTCTCGAACACATTCTGTCACGTGGACGTAGATGCTCACTTTCATGCTACAGGGATTTAGGTTCATGGGTTCACCCTCCAGCCGATTAAATAAATCTCAAGGTTTTTGGGAGCCTCTCTTGGGTGGGGTTGAGGGTACAGAGAAGGAGGACTGAGGAGCAGATCATTATTTTCAAACTTTTGACTGGGGTTGGCTTGAATTTGCAAATCATGCATATTTTACTTTAACAGTATTTTTAAAATAAATGTGGACAAATAAAGAATGAATAGGTCATTCCTGTTTGCTGGGTCGAGACGGAGCCGTGGACCAGTGAAGCGGGTCTAGGTCTCACGATGGAACAATCACCTCATTACTGGGACAACATGACCATGTCAGAGAGGCACTGGGCTCATTAGAACCCCAAGTGGAGCATATGAACAGACCTGCAGGACACGCACACTCACACACTCACTCACTCACTTACTCACACACACACACACACACACACACACACACACACACACACACACACCTCACACCACCTACGTAGAGCTTATCTCTTCTTGGAGGGCCTGCTCTGATCTGACCTGCATTTCTCACAACATGGATCACCCCCCCCCCCCCCCCCCCCCCCCCCCCCCCACACACACACACACACACACACACACACACACTTGGCCCTAGTGTGGTTCAGTGACAGGTGGAGAAGGTGCTATTGGGTGGGTTTAAAACATGCAGTCTTGTGCCTCCGTGTAAGAGAGGACAGAAGGTAATCGGCTCTCCTTGAGTTTAGAATGAACGACGAGGTCACTGCGCTGCTATTGGCTGGCAGGTATCGGCTCTTTCTCTCTCTCTCCTGCTGCTGAGTAACGTCTTTCATTAAGCCTTGATTACGCGCACCGTTATTTAAGCTCTCATAAAAATGTCACCGTGCTCTGGTTTGGTCTGGGTTAACTGCATTTTTTTGGATGGAGGATTGAGAAACGCAGCTCGTTAGCTACTCTGGACTTCATCAATGACTGGGTGCATAGTACTTTTAAGAGGACGGTTCAGGGCAGACGCACACCTGGAGAGTTTCAGTAGTTGTAACATAATATATCTATCTCATGTATTTCATTTATTGCATGTTCTCTTGAATTGACTTGAATGCATAAAGGATGTTGCACTTCTCCTAAATGTCTTCATTTATATTTCTGGGTGACGGCTGAGTACCTGATTAGCAGCATCACACAGACACACACTTCCAAACACTACACAAGACAATACAGGCAAATTCCATGGTGACACAATGAACACCTGCCTTCGAATCCTTCAGGAGCAGAAGCAGCTGTCGTGACTCCAGGTGTTTAACGATGAGGAGAGAGAGTTGACGCTCTGAGAGAGAGAGAGAGAGAGAGAGAGTGGAGACCAGCAGCTCTTTCACAAGCTTCTCAGAGCAGAGCAGATGTCCTCCAGAGTGGCTGCTCCTGGTCCTTCTGTCAGAGACAGGAGGTCAGAGGTCAGGGCTCTGGTCAGGGTGAAAGACAGCAACAGAGTGTTATTTTCTACTGGAAACCATCGACATCACATCATAACATGCTCTGTGGCTGAGCAAACATCATACAAATAGTGTGGCAGAGAACAATTAGAGCATGATAGTAAACGGTGTGTAGTCCCCTTGTGGGAGTAAGTACACTATACCTTAGGCTAAATGGAGCCAAAAATATTATTGTTAATCATTTTACCTCATTCAGAACCATATAGAACCATATTAAACACAGATTTAACAAATACAATTTGAACAATGTTTACAGGAATATTCTCATAATTTATGAAGTGGAATATTTACTCTTGGCTCCTTTAAGACGTCATACTGACAGCTCAAGGTGCTGCCTCTATTCATGTTGCAGGGCCTCTTAATTTGGTCTGCTGCGACAGAGAGGTGCATCAATCAGACCTCATAACACACACACACACACACAGACACACACGCACACATGCACACAAACACACACACACACACATGGACACACACACACGCACAACATATAGACAAAATGCATTCACACTCAAAAAATACAGCTAAACAAGTTTATTATCCACAGGCTTAGGATAATAAATCAGTGTGTCTTTGACTCTGTGTGTGTGTGTATGTGTGTTTTACTCTGATTATGTGTGTGTGTGTGTGTGTGTGTGTGTCTGTTTGTGTATGTGTTTGACTCTCTGTGTGTGTGTGTGTGTGTGTGTGTGTGTGTGTGCTTCGGCCCTGACCCCGGGGTCACAGGCTTTATGGTTGACCACTTCATCACGGAACAATCGGAGGAGCGAGCCGCGCGGGACAAAGGAAACACCGTCTCACCTCATAACCTTGCCCCCTCGACCGCGGAGGAGGGGTCAGCCAGAACACATACACACACAGGAACCTGAGAACTTCCCACCTTTCCTTCATATCTGTCTGTCTGTCGTTCTATCACTCGCTTTATGATTCTGGTTCTGTGCTTTAAAGCTTCTCAGTCGATGCGCATCATCTTCAAAAGAACGGCGAAAGTGTTAGCTCAGTGTTAGCTTAGTGCTAGCGAGGTGATTGGTAGTATTGGAGTATTGGCCAAATAATGATTTGCGTATTACAGGGTTGGTTGAGCGTATATCAGCTGTTTTTTCCTTCGTGATAGATGGCGCTACGTCCAGGACATTTGTCACTGAGGGTTTATTGGCCCTAAGGACTGGCTGCGTCTTTAAAGACCTTCAGTGAGATAGTAACCTGTAAGACAGACTGCCCATTTCACCTCACATTTTCAACTGGACATTTGAACCTTCTCTGATTTCAAATTGATCTTACGATTGTCCCAGTCTGCTATTTAAAACTGCATAATGCAGCTTTAAGTATATATTTAGAGGATGTAAAAGTATGTATGTGAAAATATGTATACACAGTGCGTTGATATAGTTTGCAAAGATTTTGCAAGGATTTTGTAAAGAGTTTGTAAATATGTGGGAAATAGCTCTTAGTGACACAGAAACAAAATGGGACGGTGGAACTCTTTTGTTAAACTGAATGGCATTTAATTGTTTTTTAAACAATTGCCCACCTTGTTTATGCAAGTGTGTCAATGACTTAGCTATCTAGACTGTTATCTTACTAAACTGTCAAGAAAATAAAGAGCTGATATTGATGTGCTGTGTCTTTTATTTCATTATCTTTTTTGCATTCTTCAACGCTGCAATTTTATGACCTGCATGGGTCACATCTGCTGTGGTATAATGACACTGGTGGGCCAAATGGAACGTCTGTGTGTGTGTGTGTGTGTGTGTGTGTCGGTGTGTGTGTGTCGGTGTGTGTGTGTGTGAGAGATAGACAGAGAGACACAGAGAGAGAGAGAGAGAGAGAGAGAGAGAGAGAGAGATTGTGTCTGTGTGTGAGAGAGAGACTAACTAATGACTCTCTGATGAGCCATTTCACCTCCTTGTACAACAATAAAAAGCAAACATCTCCTTCTCTAACCTGGAAGTCTATTGCTTCACCATTGACCACCCACACAACACCAGCCCCCGACCCCACCCAAAACAACTACACCCATCACCAGGCAGACCCTGACCCCACCCAGAACAACTACACCCATCACCAGGCAGACCCTGACCCCTCCCAAAACAACTACACCCATCACCAGGCAGACCCTGACCCCACCCAGAACAACTACACCCATCACCAGGCAGACCCTGACCCCTCCCAAAACAACTAAACACCCCCACCCAGAACAACACACTCCGACCCCACCCAGAACTACACACCCCGACCCCACCCAGAACAACTACACACCTGACCCACCCAGAACAACTACACCCAAAACCAGGCAGACCCTGACCCCACCAAGAACAACTACACACCTCGACCCCACCCAAAACAACTACACACCTCGTCCCCACCCAGAACAACTACACCCGACACCAGCCAACCCTCAACCCCCAAAACCACTACACACCCCGAACCCCACCCAAAACAACTACACACTGGGGTCCAGGACGAAGAAGTCGTCCGTTAGGAGAGACGGTGCGTGGAGGGGAACTGGCAGCTGTAGAATGTAGACTAATACCGTCTGACCGCTAAACCAATTAAGTGATCAGAGTCTAAGGGTTAAGGAGATGTGACTGGGTGTGATAAAGCCAATACCTGCACAACTTCTAGCTAAGTAACTCGTTGGCATTGTTCTGCTTTTAGAAAAGTAGCTAGATACATAGATTTGGGTTCTAATAGCTATAGCTGTGTTTATTACGGGTTAGATGAAGTGAAAACCATTAAGACAACAGCAGAGTAACATCAGCTGAATTAATCAGAGACATTAAATAAAACGCGTGTGATATAATAATCTCTGTTATGGGGTATGGTATACCATCTGCCATCTCTTCACATGCACTATTACTACAGACTGGATAAATCGCAATTTAACAATTTATATAATTAACAATTTATATATAAATTGTTAAATTGTGATGGATTCCATCTGTCGTAATATTATACTATTATAGTATATCTATATATATATATATACAGTATATATATATATATATATATATATATATATATATATATATAGAGAGAGAGAGAGAGAGAGAGAGAGAGAGAGAGAGAGAGAGAGAAAGAAAGAGGGAGTGTGTGTGTGTGTGTGTGTGTGTGTGAGAGAGAGTGTGTGTGAGAGATAGACAGAGCTAGAGAGAGAGAGAAACCCCACGAGAGCCCTGAGTAGTTTTTAGAATAATCCCGTGGAGAGAGACGGCTCGGATATTAAAGCTGTAGATCTATCATCTGGTCCACGCGTCGCGGTTGTGAGTGGGTGTGTGTTTGTCCTGGCTGGATGTCCGGGGAAACTCATTTTGATGGCTCCGGGAATTTGGACACGCTGCGTTAGGCAACATTTGGATAAACTCACGCATGGAAATCTGCTTTCAGTAAAAGTTCTCAACGGGATGTGTTTGGAGGAATACCTGCCGCCGAGTCTTCACGGCGACAAGACAAGTTATGTGAAGTGAGATGATGCTGGAATGGCCTCGTTTCCATGGAGATCTGAGGGATGGCCGCTTTTCATCACCACCACCACCATCACCAACATCACCACCACCCGAGCGTGGACTTGCGTAGGGTCCTGCACCGGCTCCTGATCATGTCCTCCATGGGCATCCTCTGCTTCTCTCTCGTCTACTTGCTGACCGGATGCTGCGAGTCGGAGTTGACCGAGAGATCCGCTGTCAAGTCGCCCGCTTCCGACGACTACCTCGGATCTGGCTGGCTCCAGGTGCGGAACGGAACGGTTTACACTCGGAACCTTGGCGCGGTCAAGACAGACACGATCGTTAGTCCGGCAGAACCGAGCACCACTGGTTCCGCCGGACAGGATACCAACTTAACGAAGGACTGGACGGCCACGCGCCGGCTGCCCCAGGTGATGATAATCGGTGTGAAGAAGGGAGGCACGAGGGCGCTCCTGGAGTTCCTCCGCCTGCACCCTGACATCCGCGCCCTTGGCTCGGAGCCGCACTTCTTCGACAGGCATTACGCACGAGGTTTGGACTGGTACAGGTACGCTTTGACGCACACGCTCAGCCAAACTAAATCGTGTTTTGAGTGTTACAGTACAGTGTTATTTTATTAGATGATCTTCTTTAAGATGATTGTTGTTTGTAACATGCATACCGCGACACACCACGCGACATCCCGGAGAGTTGGTGACAGACACGCGCTGCCATCTGTTCATGCCAATCTGGGCATGTGCAAATGTGTGCATACGTATGTACGTGCGTGCGTGCGGGTATGTGTATATATATATGTGTGTGTGTGTGTGTGTGTGTGTGTGTGTGTTTGCTGTCCTATACACCACCAGCGGCAGAGTAATCATTGGCGGAGCCGGAGCCAGAGTTACTAAAGTCACACACACGCCTGCCCGCCCGCCCGCCCACCCCCCCCCCCCCCCCCCCCCCCCACACACACACACACACACACACACACACACATTGGGCGAGTCAATGGTTTTTTGAGTACCTGAGGAAGAAAGTAGGATGGCAAACTGTCATCAAACATTTTTAATGCAGACTCATCCCCTGAGTCAGCTACAATGTATGCGTATGTGTGTGTGTGCCAGTTGACTCAATTTGCTTTTGAGCCAAAATGTATATTTGTGTGTGTGGGGGGGAGGCATGCATGTGCTCTCTGACACCAGCATATCAGATTTCAGATTTCATTTTCACATTTCATGAGTGTTAATATTATGGGCTGTTATGAGCAGTAATTAATGGGAACTTCCTATTGTCACATGTCTTTAGCGCAATCACACCCATACCCATGGTCAACATTATAATGACGTCATCATAATGCACACATCAGGCTGTTGAACACACAGAACTATGAAGACAAACTTCAGTCTTTTAGAATACACGAGGACATCTATCACAATCATATGTAAGCCCAATACTCTGCTAGTGTGTGTATGTGTGTGTGTGTGTATGTATGTGTGTGTGTATAGATGTGTGTGCATGTGTAGGTGTGTTTGTTCATACATGAGTGTGTGTGTGTGTGTGTGTGTGTGTGTGTGTGACTAGATGTGTGTGCATGTCTAAGTGTGTTTGTTCGTACATGAGTGTGTGTGTGTGTGTGTAGGTATAGATGTGTGTGTGTGTCTGCTTCAGTCACACCAGGTGATTGGGGCGACGGACAGCAGATTGTCATGGCGACTCTTCCCTCCCCACCCGGGGGACCAGATGGGTCCCTGGTCACGAAGCGGCCACTTGACATCGCTGTCAGCCCTGTCAATCGACCTTTCACCCCCGCACTCACACCCTCTCACTCACCCCCACTCACCCCCTCCCACAACCCCTCTCTCACCCCCCTCACCCTCCCTCACCCCGGGGTCGCTTCACCCTGAGAGTTAATGAGGTGTTCAGGACATTTCATAACAAACAAAACGCCAGGACTGCCAGCTAGCGTAGCCTTTATAGCACCGATGGCTAGCATCTATAGGCCTGATTGCTAGCATAGCCTCTATAGTGCTGATGGCTAGCAAAGCCTCTACACCGCTGATGGCTAGAGTAGCCTTTACAGCACTGATGGCTAGCATAGCTTCTACACCGCTGATGGCTAGAGTAGCCTCTATAGCACTGATGGCTAACAAAGCCTCTACACCGCTGATGGCTAGAGTAGCCTCTAAAGCGCTAATGGCTAGCGTAGCCGCTATAGCGCTGATGGCTAGAGTAGCCTCTAAAGCACTAATTGCTAGCGTAGCCTCTATAGTGTTGGTGGCTAGAGTAGCCTCTTTAGTGCTGATGGCTAGCGTAGCCTCTTTACCGTCAATTATTCTGTATGTCTTAATATATCTGAGAGTTTAGTCTCTACATACGGATGTACTGGAAACAAATTGGTGCACTTTGGTTGTTTTGTAGGGAACGTCTGAAAACAATCAAAGCAAAACTTAAGTCTCATCCTTCAGGCTTACAGTTTCATCTTTGGTCTTTTTCAATCAACCCTTTCCTGGAATATTGTATCAAGATTAGTTTTCTATGCCTCTCTCTCCATCTCTGTCTGTGTCTCTCTCTCTCTCTCTCTCTCTCTCTCTCTCTCTCTCGCTCTCTCTCTCTCTCTCTCTCTCTCTCTCTTTCTGTCTGTGTTACTCGCCCACTCTGTGAACACAGAACATCCAGCGCCGCCTGGGTGACAGAGATCAGACTAGCTGACAACAGAGTGTTGACGGCAGGCTGGTGGCCAGAGAGGAGGGGGACTGGAGGTTTCTTGGTTACAGTGTTACTCCTTGGGTCGATATACTGCTATAACTTCACCATCCCCCCCCCCCCCCCCCCCCCCCCCCCCCCAACACAGACACACACACACACACACACACACACACACAAACACAGACACACACACACTCTCTGTGACCTTGCGGTAATTTCGGGGTTAGCATAGGTTAGCTGTTAGCTGTTAGCTTTGGTCAGTATGGGGCCTCAGTTACAATTAGGACACACACTAATGCGGAGCTCATGTTACACATCCCCTGTGCTGACTAGCTCTCTCTCTCTCCCTCTCTCTTGCTCTCTCTCTCTTCTCTCTATCCTTCTAGAAGTTGAATACACACATGTTGGCCTCAGTGATGCATGGCCTGACAGATGATAAAGAGAGAGATCGAGAGAGAGAGATCAGGCTTAAACGAAGAAGAACATTGGGTGGGCAGGAGGGGAAATAAAGACTTATCTGCAGAGGTCAAAGTATAGGTCAAAGGTTGAATACACAGGTTCACGAGTCCTTCTCACCTCCGATGCAACCTGTGAAACCATGTGTGTGTGCATGTGTGCTCTTGTACCCATATGTGTGGATGTGCCTGTGTGTGCAGATAGTGTTTTGTGTTTTTAAGAAGAGTTCCTTGGTGGTTGGTTCACATGGTGCAGCAGATGTATCGATGATGCATGGTGCTCCAGTTTACCGGCAGGCTTTAACCTGAGAGGACCAGTAGCTGCCCTTATTGATCCCAGTCCGCCAGACTCTGCTCACGACTGGAAAAAATAACCTGACTCGTCTCGTTTCGTGTGTGTGTCTATATAATATATTTTTTGTTACGACCAGGCAACAACGGTGGGAGTCCACACGCAATGAAGTGATGAAACAGACACTTTATTAGAAGTGATATTTAGCACGTCATCTGTTTAATCAGTGTAACGAAGGCAAAACTAAAGCATGAACTAAAGCGCAAAGCCATTACAAAAGGAACCAAACCAACAGCCATCCTGCCTGGGTGTGAAGAGAGAGATTGGCTGATGTGGTTCACCTGATGAAGCAGGCCAAACCTGCACAGTGACAACACATCTGCTGATGACCCTCTCAGCTCCACCCACTGGATCTCTGCATCAGGGAGGCAAACAGGAGAACCAGCCAGCAGAGAGAGAGGTCACATTATATATACACACACACAAACACACACACACACACACACACACACACACACACACACACACACACACACACAAACATTTCCAATATGGAGAAGAGAATATTGAATGTTTACACAAGACAAATATCAGCAGAGATGAGCGTGCATTTGATCTAAGAATCTTCCACTGATGTTTTCACATTCATAGAGAACCATAGTCATGGTCATAAGCAGGACTTCAAGCATAGATGAGGAGTGGGTGGGTGATGTGGGGGGGGGGGGGGGGGGGGGGGGTGGGGGGGTGGAGGCTTGGGGGAGGTAGTCATATATAAATCGGACTGTTCTTTCCAGGCTGAGGTGCAACAGCAGTAATGATTAATTTACATATCATATTTAGGTCGTTAACACAGCTCGTTTAAACATTCATACCCATACATTTCCCTGCTGCTGTTATCTGTCCTGGGCATCTTTGCAAAGGAATATATTATTATAACCTAATTATAATAATATGATAATAATAATAATAATAATAATATAAACTATGTACTGTATACACAGACTTATACATTATGATATACTATGTACTATATACACACAGACTTATATATAATATATATATAATATTATTATACACTTCCTCATGTAAATCAAACTAGAAGAGCTGCCAACACATTTGATGTTCCTGTTTGGTGGGAATTATTAGCAGCATGAAAGCCAGATAATTGGATAAATCCGATTTCTTAATCTGAGATGTGTTGGAAAATGTGATTACATCTTGATTTATTTACAATATATTTTTCAATATCTGGATTATTTACAAATAGGTTGATGTCTTTCATCTTTGCAATTGTTTAAAATAGCTGGATGATAACATGTTAGATTTGATGGAGTGGGGTATTTTATCTTTTAAAGACAGAGTAGCAGTGTGTTTTCTCACTCCACATGCAGCTGACTGTGTGTGTGTGAGAGTGTGTGTGTGTGTGTGTTTCTGTGTGTGCGTGTGTGTATGCATGTGTGCGAGTTTGTAAGCGTGTGTGTGTTTGTGTGTGTGTATGGGCGTGTGTGTGTGTGTGTGTGTGTGAGAGAGTGTGTATTTGTGTGTGTGGGGTGCAGGTGTGGTGCGTCCCGTCCCAGCACCGTATCTCCATCAGGCCCAGACGGGTGGGGCCATCTAGCGCTCATTAAGACCCTCTCCTGGGGCCCTGGATGGGAGGGCTGGTGGGTTTAGGGGGAGAGGGGGAGGGATGGGAGAGGGATGGTGGGTTTCAGGGGAGGGGGGAGTTGGGCCTCCCTATGATGGATGTCTCCTGGAAGTGGACGTAGCAAAACCACAATGGACCCCCCCTCCAACACACACACACACATAAACGAACACACACACACACACGCATGTGTGCACACAATCACTCAAAAATACCCACACTCTCACAAATACACAAACATACACTCAATCCCACATGCATGCTCACACACACACACACATGCACACACGCTCACACACACATTAAAAAACAGCCACCCCCCACCCTCACCACACACATACACACACACTCAAACATGCCCAAACACCCCACACACGCTCCCACACAGCGTGGTATTTCAGGGGGCTCCAGAGGGGTGGGGGTCTGTAAACTCCACCTGACGCCCCTCATGCCAGCTGAGGTCTGGGGTTCCTCCATCACCTTAAACTGACGGGGTTCCCTCTCTCTGCCAAAGACACTTCATCATGATCATTCACCTATCACCACACAGCTGAACAATCAGACATGGTTACCAGATCACCACAAAGCATGTATCAACTCCGGCTACAGCCGGTGAAGCGGCAAGGGTAGGAACACACGGGCAAGAGATAGCTTAACATTGAGTCTAAAAGTGTCACCTGACCACACAGTATTAATGAGAAAGTTATAGGTTATGAGATGGAAAGCATCTAGAATTATCTCAAAATGTGTTTGTGTGACTTTAGTCTGCTCATGAGGACATTTGTTATAGGATTTAGAGGATGTGACATAGCGTGTGAATTACGTTATGCATGATTTTATAGGATGTAATATATGATGTATAGGATGTTTTATAGGATGTGCTAGGTGATGTGATATAGTATTTATTTGGTATAATAGAGGATGTTTTATTGGATGTGATACAGGATGATTTAAAGGATAGGATGTAGGGCAATTTATAGGATATGATATATGATGGGATATAGGATGTGACACATACTTTTGTGTGATGTTCATGTGCGCAAAACAACCTTTTGTTCATTGTTCCACGCTGGGTCTTCTTCTGGAGATCAATAATTAGAGGTGCTGGGGCAGGCCCTAGCAAGCCCACCAGGGCTAACCCACCAGCTATTAAGACACCATGGCTAACCCACCAGCAGCTAACCCACCAGGGCTTACCCACCAGCAGCTTATACCCCAGGGCTTACCTACCAGGATCTAACCCACCTGAGGCTAACCCATCAGGACCTAACCCACCAGGACCAAACCCACAAGGGCTAGCCCACCAGGATCTAACCCACATGGAGCTAACCCACCAGAACCTATCCCACAAGGGCTAGCCCACCAGGGGCTTACCCATGAGGGAGGGCAGCAGAGGGATGTTGGGGAATGGGATTACAGGAGAAGTGGCTCCTTAAAGCAGAGGCTTAGACACTCGCTTGCTTGCTTATGTTAATCCCCATGTTCATCAGACATGTTTGATCTGACATCCCATAATACAGGAGGACTGGCAGTCAGATAGAGCTCTGCTTAACCACCAATTACCCTGCATATATATATATATATATAAAATACATAATTTAATTATATATTATATGATGAATATCATTGGATATTGAGATAAGATAAGATAAGACCGTTTATTAATCCTGAGAGGTAAATTCAATAAGATACAAGATATATAATGCTGTCTATTGGGTTTGGGAGAATGATACAATACACTAAAGAATACAATAACCATATATTGACATACATGCATGAAAGCCAATGCTAAAAGCATCTCTTAAAGCTAGGGATGGCGATTTGGAGAAGCCAGCCAGAGTAAGCTAGATTTTGAAAGTATCCATCCCAAAAAATCCCATCCCTCCCTTCAGGCCTTCCTCCAAAGCCACTCCCCCAAAACACATGACTAGCTCGCTAGCTTTAGCTATAGGTCTGCCCTGCCTTGTGGAAGACTCCGGTCATGCGCAATGAGTGCACGGGTAGAGTGCACGGGTAGAGTGCACGGGTAGAGTGCACGGGTAGAGTGCACGGGTAGAGTGCACGGGTAGAGTGCACTCAGGTAGGCCAGCCAATCATTACATTTTGGTCAAATACAATTATTGGATGGTTTATTAAAGGCCTGCAACAACCACAAATACAGGATTGTTCCAAAAAAATTCTCAGAGCATTTTATTTATTGATTGCTGTCGGGATGTTAACAGAATTTCAAGAAATATGACAAAAAACGCTGCTAGAATATATTGCTGACCGTAGCTTTAAGAGTCTAAAAGAAAATGACCAAATATGACTTACCATTTTTCTTAAAGCCAGATGAGAACGTATTAAGAACGTGTACTACAGCCACTTTAAAGCAGGGTGTTGCTGCGTGTATTCAGATATTAATCCTGTATTGACCTGCTGTCTCCTCTTTATAGCTAGCAGTGCTCTCCGAGGCGCTAATTAGCTAGTGTTGTTGCTCAGGTGTCGCTGCAGGACTCTAAGTCAGTAGCGCCACCACACCGCTAACCTCTAATGTAGCCATGATGTACATCCTGGTCCAGTTATTATCTGTTGGTACCCCCACTGAGCGCCCGAGGAAACACGAGGAAGTAACCCACAATTAGATGAGAGTGCACCACACACTAACTTTGTCTATTTTATACACACCCATGCATTGTGTGTGTGTGTGTGTGTGTGTGTGTGTGTGTGTGTGTGTGTGTGTGTGTGTAATGGAGATTCATATCTAGAAGAGCAACAGTGAATGGTTACTTGATGATTGAGTGATGCATAATAGTTTTGTAATGTGTGTGTGACTTATTGTGTGTGTGTGTCTTTGGTTGTTCATTTTGTAATGTATATGGTGTGTGTGTGTGTGACCATGTGTGTGCGTGACTGTGTGTGTGTGCGTGTGAGTGTGTGTGTGTTACAGACAGTTTGTCTCTTCTGCTGTGGTATCAACGTTAAAAGGGAAGTCCTTAGACTAAGTGCTGCTCACACATCAGATGAGATCACTGTGTCTGCGTCTGCGTGTACGTTAAGCAGTGCGTGTGTGTATTGGATTGTGTGTGTGTGTGTGTGTGTGTATGGGTATTGACGGGGGGGTCATGTTGCAGCTAGCAGATGAAACAGAGCTTTCCAACAGAGGACATTCTCAGCAGGATGTCCGTCTGTTCTTTCTTGTCTTTCTGTTTGTATCTTGTCCTCCTCTGTGTCTTCAGTCTACAATAACTCCATCATTCTGGTACTCACCATTCCTGGATGGACTGCATTAATAAAGCCCTTTAGTGCCTCACATTCACCCATTCATGCACACATTCATCTACACATTCATACACCGACGTCGGTGTCAATCAGGCAAGGGAACAGTTAAGGTTTAATACCTTGCTCAGGGACACTTTGACACTTAGCTAGGAGGAGCCGGGGATCTAACTAGCAATCTTCCAATTGCCAGACGACCTGCTCTACCACCTGAGCTACTAGAGCCCCCAGACATGTCTAGAAGTCAGAATCATGACGAGACTGCATTGTCAAATAGTGCTGTCAGCTGGTCACTGTGTTTGTTTTGTCCGACTAGAACCAACTGTGGGTGGAGTCTCTGTTACGGGACCAGTAGCCAGTGTTTGCTTATTGCAGCAGCAAGAGATACACCAAACTTAATGTGTGTGTGTGTGTGTGTGTGTGTGTGAGATGGTGACTCAGGTGTGCTGGCAGGTGTAAGCTGAGCCTCTCCAAGCAGGGAGGAGCCGGAACAATCATCCCAGAATGAAGGCCATCTGCTATGGTGGAGCAGGGGGGGGGGGGGGGGGGGTGATGATGGACAACCTAGCATAATAGAGATCTAACTAATGACTCATCTGTTTATGTTGAAGACAATAACCCCCCCCCCCCCCCACACACACACACACTCACACAACATTTTTGTTGGTTGTCTGTAGCCATGTAGTGCTATAGATTTCCCACATTGACTGTCTATCGCTTATTGGGGTCATCTGACAGTGAATGAATTACCTCTATTGTGTACGTGAGTGTTTGCATGTGTGTGTGTGTGTGTGTGTCTGGGTGTGTTTCTGTGTGTGTGTGGGGTCTTTGTGTGTGTGTGGCCAAATTATCCAAGTTATGTTTGCGCGTGGGAGTTTTGCAATCAATTCAGCCGCAGGTACGTTCTGCAGACTCTTGCTAATGACAATGTAGAAATACCTGGAGGCTGGCCATTAGAGAACAAATGGATCCCCTCTCTCTGACACACACACACACACACACACACACACACACACATTCCACATAACTAACTACTTTTAACGACCCAAAACTTGGTTTAACTTTTCAACGCAATGACATACTCCCCTTTGTGACTGTTTAGGGGGGATGATTATTCTAATGTAATAGTTTGTTCAAAAAAGCTCTTGTCTCACATTTATGTGTCCTTTCTGCTCGGAGTTTAACCTTCCCTTACTGTGGTGGTGCTGGTGTTTGTAGATACAACACGCTCTTTGCGCCTGAGAGCTCCAACGGTTTATTTCTGTTCCTGCAGAAGCATGATGCCCAAGGCTCTGGAAGGCCAGATTGTCATGGAGAAGACGCCTCGCTACTTCGTCACCGTGGAGGCGCCGGAGCGAGTGCACGCCATGTCGCTGGATGTGAAGCTGATCGTGGTGGTCCGCGACCCCGTGACCCGGGCCATATCAGACTACACCCAGATCATCTCTAAGACCCCCCACATCCCCCCCTTCGAAAGCCTTGCCTTCAAGAACCGGACCACAGGTTGGATCCCACTTCGTGGTGAAGGGTGTTGGAAAATGTTGACATTGTGTTTCAATTTTGTAACATCGATATTAAAATAAGCACACTCCTTTTGATAATTGTAATAGTGATTTAAAGCACAGTACTATTCTATGACATTGTTATTTCATATAATTATTATTATTGTAACATTGGCATTAGAATCCATGACAGAAAAATCACAATATATTGATGAACAGTTTTATATTGTATGGTAATGCTATATTGAATGGTGAACCCTGCATTGTGAAGTGTCATACTATTGGTGTATGTATGGAGGCCCTATTGTGATACAGACACAAGCAGATCCTGATTGTGGTTCTGTTGGGCCCTCTTCAGGTCAGATCGACTCCCAGTGGAGCCCGCTGTGGATCGGTCTGTACGCCCAGCACCTGGAGCGCTGGCTGGCCTGGTTCCCCCGACACCAGATCCACCTGGTCAGCGGGGAGACACTGATCTCCGACCCGGCCGGGGAGCTGGCCCGGGTGCAGGACTTCCTGGGCCTCCAGCGCATCGTGACCGACAAGCACTTCTACTTCAACAAGACCAAGGGCTTCCCCTGCCTGAAGAAGCCAGAGGGCAGCAGCAAGCCCCACTGCCTGGGGAAGACCAAGGGCCGCACGCACGCCTCCATCCGCCCCGCCGTGATCCGCAGGCTCCGGGACTTCTACCGGCCGCACAACCAGCGCTTCTACCGCATGGTGGGCCAGGACTTTGGGTGGCAGTGACCCCTCTCCTCCTCCGAGGGACGCTCTTATTGGTCGCTGCTTCGGAGTGTTGGATGGTCCACGGTGGCACGGTGGACCGAACAGACTGAACAGCCCGGACTGAAGCCAGCTGGACTTGGGGGGGTGGGGTGGACATTTTAGTGTTCATCCTGTAAGAGTTGATAAAATCCTCCCAAAATCCCCCCCCCCCCCCCCTCTATCAATCAATCATGAGGTTCAAGACATACGTCTGAGGAGGGGTTCAGCCATAGAACAGACATTGCTCTGACATTCCATACTGGCGCAGGAGTCTGATGTAATGATGAGGTAATATCTACAACTATACTGTTATTCTGTGTAGAATAGCTCGGGGGTCAGAAGAAACTTTGGACTGCAAGTGAAACGAAAAGTACGATTGAACATGACAGGATAATGTGTGTATGAAAATGAATGGTTGAGCTACAGCTTGTACATCAGTTACAACCTGTGTAACTTCATTGTCTATTTTGTCTGCGCTCAACAGCTGTGTAATAGTAGTATGCCTAGCCTAGGTATGGATTCTGGAAAGTGATTAACAGAGGAAATGAAAACTGATCACATCACTTTCAGTCCTGCCTTTATACCTGTAACAGTCTCAAGAGGTTTTTTGTTAAACACACCTATAGGCAATCAATGAGCAGATTGAGTATCAATATTCTCAGCGTGATTCCTGGAAAAGGCAGGGACCACCACTGGCAAGATGGTGGCGGTGGGAGGATAAATGTTTTATGTGGGGAGCAGCAGAGGTTGAGTGCACACAGCACATCTTTGGAGGAGCTCAGAAATGACTGAGTGGTTTTGGATTTCGTGAATAATGGATGTGGGTCTGAATTCTGCAAAAGATGACCAGTGTGGATCGCTCGTCCCCTGAGATGCACCGTTTTACTTATATTTTTTGCCTGTTGTGTAAGAGGTTCCCCCGATCTGCTCGTTGCGCAGGTAAAAGGTTTCTCTGAGTCTACCTAGTAGCCTATGAATACTCATGGCTTCCGTATTCAGAAAACTGACTGCTGTTTGGGTTTGCATGTATTTGCACTAGTTTGAAAGCATCAAAAAAACATTAAAATACTATTTTCAAGCAGAGATTTCTTTCAATCAATTCCTAGATTTCTTTTTACATCAAATACATTTACTAGGTTATTACTATATTACTTATATAAATATATATATACTTTTTTTTACATCGATTTGTTAACTCAAAAGGTATAAAAGTGTACATATCCTATGATATGTACACACTGACACACTACACACAACAACACAACACACACTGCGTGTGTTGTGCAAGGCCTCTAAATATGATAAAGACGTCAATGTATCGAGTATCTTAAGACTAATTAAGGAGACACAAACAAAAATCAACAATAAAAAAAGTCAATTTGAATTTAATTTTAAGTACGGTCGTCAACAGTTAATACTAGAGGGAGCCATTACTGTTAAAATGTGAGGCGAGCGCCCTCTTGTGGCAAATGTGGTTCCGAGAAGGCTGAACACCGCTAGTAAATACTAAAAGAAAAATACTTTTTGTATTGAGTTATCCCCTAATTTCCCTTTAACAATATGTCCCATACAAATACACCGTTTTCATCCATATCAATATTTTAAGGTTCCAAAAACACACTGTAACAAAAGAGCACGGCAAAAAAATACAACAATCTAAAACACTTTCATGACATAATCGTAAAACCCATGCTTCAGCAAATCAAAATGATATCAAAACCAAACGTAAAACGTTACTAAATACACTCAATTCTGAATGGGCTCTACTTCACATTTTGCTTTCGAATAGAGGAATAAATAAATAAATAAATACATTAATTAATACAGAATAGTATACAATATATATTTTTGAAATGCACTTTAAGTTAATACCAATAACAACAATTGCAGTCTCGTTACTCTGTATGTTTTTCTAGAATGATCTGCTCTAATACAAGCCAACTATCCGGTTGGCGTCTCAAAGAAAGGGCCACGATTAAGTAGTGGTTGGCCTGTCATCTAGTAAAAACGATTAAAAGAAAAACTAAAAACTAAATCATCTGATGTATTTTACTCCCTTCACTGACAAGGAGACAGCAGAAAATCCACTGGGGTGTTTCTGGCAGCTTGGCACAGACATATATTATCTACGATAGAGCATATTATACATATAAATGAGGTCATGTTTCTTTCCTAACAGGGCTTTAATAATGGTGCTAATAAAAAAGGGATTTTCCCTCATTAGAAATGTAGTGAGGTCAGATGATGGTGTTTTGATCAAGCTTTAATCAAAGGCACTCAGCACAGCTCTCTGCCCACGGCTCCTTTCATCGGACTGTACACTGGCTGTGCAATCTGCATTCACCCCGTGAGCCAAAAAAGTCCACATTCATGAATAATCCTCTTTCTTCTTAAATCCGCATCCGAGTAACTAGACAAAAGAGGACAATAGCTGGCCACTAATAGATTTTCAACTACAACAGGCAACACACTAGTCAGAGTGTGGATTGAGCTACTTTATAGTGTAGCAATGAGGCGCTAATAGCCGTTAGCCTGCCAGGTGGAGTGCGGCAGCAGTGCATAACGTGTTGCCCTGTGGCTCAGTGTTAAACCAAGAGTTATAGAGGAACCTTCTGTCCTAACAACTAGGTTCTTCTTTGTTATACATACAGGGTATTTAAAGCTGCGATTAATTTTGTTTTGCTATTTTTGCTCGCTGTTATTTTGATTAAATTGTATATTGATTGAGTCGCATGGTCGTCATGTATTTGTTGGTCATTGCTATAGAGCCGGATGCATGACAACAACAAGACTCAATCAAATTCTAATTTAAAGTGGGGGCAGCAAAGGTTGCTGACATCAGCTTTAACCATGTCAGTATTTTCAAAGAAAACCATGAACATATACAGAAAGTAAAGGATGTTGACGCACAAAACCCAGAGAAGCAACCAGACCCTGCTAACAACATTGTCCATTCTCTTTGATGAGTGCAACCCGTTAGCTTCTATGTGTTGATGACTGAACGGGCTGCTAGTTATACTGATAGTGATAGTGAGATGGGCTCTGCTGTGTGTGTTATGTGGTGACTGAGGAAGTGTAACGTTGGCTTGGGGATCAGTCCCCTCCACAGGAAGGTCCTTGGCTGGTTTGTGCATGTGTGTGTGTATGTGAGTGTGTGTGTGTGGGTATGTGTCTGTGTGTGTGTGTGTGTGTGTGTGTGTGTGTGTGTGTGTGTGTGTGTGTGGGGGGGGGGGGGGGGGGGGGGGGGGGGGGGGGTAATTTTTGCTGTTCCTCAACTCATCTTTGGCAACCTACGTTTGGCATTGAATTATGGGAAATGGAGTACGGTCAATACCATGCTAGCCCACCATACTTTTTTTCGTTCTTTTTTTTCACACGGTGGGCGAAACCATTAAGGTGAACGTTAAGCAGCGGTCAAAGGTCAGCAGTTGTGCCGCTGCTGCCGTTACTCAAAGACTCAGGGAACAGCTTCATCGGTTCTAACAGTGTGTGTTTGTGTGTATACATAACTCTGTGTGTGTGTTTGTGTGTGCAACACAAGTCCACAACATTGCCAAAAACGAAATGCCAAAATCACAACCATACACGCTCTCAAACACACTTTCTCTCTAACACCCACTCACACACAGACACAGACACACACACACACACACAGACACAGCTCTGGTCGTGCTCCTCAGCAGTACTCCTCCCCGTGGCGGTCGTGGGGGGGCAGGTCGTTGAGGTCCAGGAAGACGGAGGCGCCGGACAGCTTGCGCCCCCCGTTGGTGGTGGAGGAGGAGGACAGGTCCAGCAGCTCCTGGGCGGTGCTGGGCACGGAGCTGATGTACATGTCCCACACCTGCTCGGGAGAGTCCAGCTCCAGCAGCCGCTGCTTGATCTTCAGGTTCTTCTCGATGTTGCGCCGCTTGTGCTTGAACTCCAGGATGGTCTTGGTGTAGCGGTTGATGGTGGTGACTGAGGACGCCATGCAGGCGGTGAAGGAGCTCCACGCCAGGCTGGAGGGGAAGGGAGTCAGGGAGAAAGACGGAAGGAGAGAGAGACAGAAGGAGAGAGACAGAAGGAGAGAGAGAGAGAGAGAGATGGCAAGGGATACAAACTCAATATAAATACAACAACAAAATAAACTCAAATCCAACAAATGTGAAGAAACACAAACAAAAAATTTAATTACAAATAGATATATAACTGCACTACCGAACACATCATCTCTTTGAGAGAGGGAGACGAGAGAGACAGAGAGGGAGATAGAGAGGGAGGGAGAGACAGAGAGAGAGGGAGGGAGAGACAGAGAGAGAGGGGCAGAGTGGATGTCTTGTCAATAGTGTTTTCAATTAAAGACTCATTCCTGCTGTTGTTTGGATTTGAGTTTACATTGATTAGTTGATTGATTCTCAAATTTCTGACCACACTTCTTAGATGCTGTCCTACACACCATTTCACAATTAAATACACAACTAAACAATTCCCAGCATCCCTTAAAAGACCATATTTACAAAATGTTACAATATATTCCAAAACAATGTACCATTCAGTGAGGGAAAAAAAGAATTTGATCCCCTGCTGATTTTGTACGTTTGCCCACTGACAAAGACATGATCAGTCTATAATTTTAATTGTAGGTTTATTTGAACAGTGAGAGACAGAATAACAACAAATATATCCAGAAAAACGCATGTCAAAAATGTTATAAATTGATTTGCATTTTAATGAGGGAAATAAGTATTTGTTCCCTCTGCAAAACATGACTTCGTACTTGGTGGCAAAACCCTTGTTAGCAATCACAGAGGTCAGACGTTTCTTGTAGTTGGCCACCAGGTTTGCACACATCTCGGGAGGGAGTTTGTCCGACTCCTCTTTGCAGATCTTCTCCAAGTCATTAAGGTTTCGAGCCTGACGTTTGGCAACTCGAACCTTCAGCTCCCTCCACAGATTTTCTATGGGATTAAGGTCTGGAGACTGGCTAGGCCACTTCAGGACCTTAATGTGCTTCTTCTTGAGCCACTCCTTTGTTGCCTTGGCCGTGTGTTTTGGGTCATTGTCATTCTGGAATACCTATCCACGACCCATTTTCAATGCCCTGGCTGAGGGAAGGAGGTTCTCACCCAAGATTTGACAGTACATGGCACCATCCATTGTCACTTTGATGCGGTGAAGTTGTCCTGTCCCCTTAGCAGAAAAACACCCCCAAAGCATAATGTTTCCACCTCCATGTTTGACGGTGGGGATGGTGTTCTTGGGGTCATAGGCAGCATTCCTCCTCCTCCAAACATGGCGAGTTGAGTTGATGCCAAAGAGATCGATTATGGTCTCATCTGACCACAACACTTTCACCCAGTTCTCCTCTGAATCATTCAGATGTTCATTGGCAAACTTCAGACGGGCCTGTATATGTGCTTTCTTGAGCAGGGGGACCTTGAGGGCGCTGCAGGATTTCAGTCCTTCACGGCATAGTGTGTTACCAATTGCTTTCTTGGTGACTATGGTCCCAGCTGCCTTGAGATCATTGACAAGATCCTCCCGTGCAGTTCTGGGCTGATTCCTCAACATTCTCATGATCATTGCAACTCCACAATGTGAGATCTTGCATGGAGCCCCAGGCCGAGGGAGATTGACAGTTATTTTGTGTTTCTTCCATTTGCGAATAATCGCACCAACTGTTGTCCCCTTCTCACCAAGCTGCTTGGCGATGGTCTTGTAGCCCATTCCAGCCTTGTGTAGGTCTACAATCTTGTCCCTGACATCCTCGGAGAGCTGGAATCTGATTGATTGCTTCTGTGGACAGGTGTCTTTTATACAGGTAACAAACTGAGATTAGGAGCGCTCCCTTTAAGAGTGTGCTCCTAATCTCAGCTCGTTACCTGTTATAAAAGACACCTGGGAGCCAGAAATCTTTCTGATTGAGAAGGGGTCAAATACTTATTTCCCTAATTAAAATGCAAATCAATTTATAACATTTTTGACATGCGTTTGTCTGGATTTATTTGTTGTTATTCTGTCTCTCACTGTTCAAATAAACCTACCATTAAAATTATAGACTGATCATGTCTTTGTCAGTGGGCAAACGTACAAAATCAGCAGGGGATCAAATACTTTTTTCTCTCACTGTATATGTACAAAGTAAAGGAACTTCAAACTGGGACAATGTACTTGAATGGTGTCATGTGTTTTAAAACAAGGAACGCATCAGGAAGATGTTTTGAGGTTACTTATGGGTAACCTACATGTATGACCAGCTGTAGTCCCATGTCTGTGGTTTCCAGTCCTCCGGGCCCAGGCTGACCGTGAGCTGAAAGGCCGTGGTATACATCATGTGGGCCACCATGCCTAGCAGACCTAACAAGGCAAATAAAAACTGGTGGTGAATACACATGCAGTCCTCTCTCTGACCACTGGGTGATGGTGTTGCGCTACCTTCTTCTGATGATAAAACAAACGCAAACAAATTTTCCTCAGTTCTTATTATAGAAGATCCATGCCTATCTATCATGCCCATAGATTAAAAAACAACAACCCCTGATTCTATCTCTGTTCTAAAGTGTTAGCCTACCAAAATAGGCTTTTCCTTTGCAACCTCACTTTTATTGGGATTAAAAAGGAAATGGTTTGTCTCCGGAAAAAAAAATCCTTAATAATATAAGCTAATTATAAATTAAATGCATGTTATTAATCAGTCAGTCCCACATTTGACAACGCCAAAATACACCTGGGTTTCTTACAGTGGTAATGAGGAGCCCTTTGAAATTGATGTGCCCTGTTGCACAGAAACACTTCTCTTACTTAAGACTTTAACTTCAGAAATGCTGCTCTTGTTGTCCCTGACATTCAACAACCTTCTCAAAGTGTTTGAGAAAAACTGCTGAGTAACATTTTGAAAAACAAAAAAAGTGCTATAATTGTAATGGGTTATTAGAATTCACTGAAATTCAGCCTTTGGAAGACAGGCCGTAGCTGTATAAAACACTTAATAGAAATGCAGAGATGTATATTAAATATTTAATTGTTGTTTTTTCATAAGGAAATTGGGCAATAATGCTTTGTAGTTAGATTTCATGTTATATAAATAATATTTATTTTGTGCTTTAATGAAATGTTGCCCTGTATTTGTTCCCTATAAATCGATAACCCAAGCACAACAGCTAACACACTATGTAGGTATAAACAAAGTGTTCATCCCCAGAGCGGGTGAAGATAGTGGTGGTTTTCATTTTAAGGGTCAAGGCTGCCATGGTAACTTAAGCTATGTAAAGGACAGACCATCCTTCATGATAACACACACGCAGACAGACAGACAGACAGACAGACAGACAGACAGACAGACACACACACACACACACACACACAATGTCCTCTTCGTCTGCATGTGAGCCCGGACGTCCTTATCGAGCAGCCAGATTTATCTACGGGCAGCGCTCGGCAGTACAGAAGCACTAGCGGTTAGCTTGAGCTGGTGAAAGGGTCGTCTTATCTGTGTGGGAAGAGCTGGAACAGAAGCAGCTACTGAAGAGACTATGGTAGAAACAGAGCTATCTATCTATACAGATTAGAGGTCGGCGTGGGAACTAAGGCAGCTACTGAAGAACATTGAGTGATCAGGTGATAACTCTCATTGTTCAGTTCAGATGGTTATTATGGATTAGGGCAACGCTGGCGGTTTGAAGCTCATATGCAACCAATCAGGGCTTCCTGTGAATCATTTCAGAATTTCACTGAAACCCTATCATGGAGGATATACAAAACCTCATTTCAGTATATTCAGGTATACTTCAGTATTCAGGTATACTTAATTTAAATCTGAACTGAAAATGTTCTTAAAACCTGTTACTTAATAGCTCAACATTTATTTGCATTTATTTCATTTAACCAAACGACTACCTTTACCTGGTTAGCCACTTGAGATTCTAAATCTCTTTTTCAAGAGAGACTTGGCAGCAGTACATGAAGTTACAACCTCGATAAAACATAACATAAATAACTTACATGAAGACAACATAAAATGCAAGCAATAGTGCAAAAGAATAGTACATGGTCTGGTATTAGTTAAAACATTAGTAGAACATCTACAACTTCCAATAGTTGTTCCGCAAATGATGTGGAAAAACACAGTGCCCTGTTTGACCCCCAAACTCAGCTGCATTCTGGGAGATTTGAAAAGCACTGACCTGGTGACATTTGTGAACACCGTCAGAAACATGATGTCCCCTGATACATGATGTCCCCTGATTGCGTTACATAGTGTCTCACTCTTCCCTCAACCTTTACCCTTCGGCTAGTTCTGTCTGAGCGAGACATTATGTAGAGAGATTAAGAGAGAGAGGTAGAGAGAGAGAGACAGATGGAGAACGAGGTATGCAGAGAGAAAGGGGAAGACAGAGAGTGCATGGGTGTGCTACAGAAACAATTTTGTAGTTCACTGTGTAACACACAGATTGTTTAGTTCACTGTGTAACAGATGTTATCTCACTGTGTAACAGACAGTTTGATTCACTGTGTAACATACATATAGTTTAGTTCACTGTGTAACAGACAGTTTGATTCACTGTGTAACATACATATAGTTTAGTTCACTGTGTAACAGATTGTTTAGTTTACGGTGTAACTGATTGTTTAGATCACTGTATAACAGATTGTTTAGTTCACTGTGTAACAGATGTTATCTCACTGTGTAACAGACAGTTTGATTCACTGTGTAACATACATATAGTTTAGTTCACTGTGTAACAGATTGTTTCGTTTACGGTGTAACTGATCGTTTAGTTCACTGTGTAACAGATTGTTTAGTTTACGGTGTAACAGATTGTTTAGATCACTGTATAACAGATTGTTTAGTTCACTGTGTAACATACTGATTGTTTAGTTTACTGTGTCACATGTTTAGTTCACTGTGTAACTGATTGTTTAGTTCACTGTGTAACAGACAGATTGTCTAGTTCACTGTGTAACATCGAAGACAGATTGCAGCGCATGCCTCTCTAACCAGCTGGGACCAGAGTTGCTGCTCTGTGTTCTCATTCTCCCTGCCTCGGCTCTTTAATCTTTTCTGCTTCGTACTGACTATGTCTGTTCTTTTTAAAAGTGTCTTTTTTCTATTGAGGAATAGCTCTTCCATAACTCTCGCCTAGTTCTTTCCATTCCAATTCATTTCTAATCTTCCCTTTCTCTCATCTCTCACCCCCCCCCCCCCCCCTTCACCCATCACCCTCCCTTCCCACTGCTTGCTAATGTCGTGTTAAATGGCCAGAATTTGAACACTAAACCACTCAAAAGACTCCAACCACCAAATACCCACCACACCTTGCAGGAATCAAAGCAGGGGTTTCCTAACAATCGGATTACCCCTCAAGATCCCAATTCTTCTTCCTTAGCCCGGCAGTTTGTTTGGTAAGGCATCCCCACCTCAGAATTATCATAGCATTATGCAAATGGCGGCAGCCCTCAGTCACGGAGAGCGTGTCTAATCCCAGATCCGACAACCTTACGTGTTCCCCAATGCAAACATTCATAATGCTCCCTTCACCCTGGTCTGCTCTGGGCACATCCAGGAACATCACTTCTGTGCTCTCATTTTGTATTGTCGAAACAGTCTCTGTGGCGCTGTTTACACAAGAGAAAAAAATGTTGAGCAAGATTGTATGTCGATTTAAAAAAAAGTATCTGCTTTCCAGATTTTATATTGAATCATTTAATTGCAAGGTGTAGGAATCATAAAAAGAAAAGCAGGCACAGTAGGGCAAAATATTGTATCATTGTAGTTGACGACCGGTGACATCTCAGCTGAGAAAGTGACTTGACGACGCCGAGAACCTTTTGCTAGTCAAACAAGATTGAATGGGGCATACGACACCTCTGGAAGTGGTTTTGACAATGGTTGTCTACATCTCTTTTACAACAGTTCCTGCTTGTTTAGACAGATAAAACATCTCTTTCCGTCGTGATCTTCCAATGAAACGCTTGCATAAACATGGCCTGTCTGTTTCTTTGCCCACTTGTCGTTTCCTAATTGTGGGAAATTCTATTACTTAATGTAAAAGTATGATGCACATCCTGCAAACCTTCATTTTCTGGTTCAACAGGAGGTAAGGGTAAGGATGTTTCTGCTACGACAGCGGACCTATGACCAAATTATTATATTTGGTTATATTTGATACAATCTATTCAGTATTTTCCTATTCTATTCAATTCTACTCTATCCCACATTAGAACCTATTTTTCACTCATGCCATATCTCATTCACATGTTTATTTGTTTTAAAAACTAGGATTGACAACTTTAATGTGAGAACATGACATCGTACAGTACATACATACATACATACATACATACATACATACATACATACATACATACATACATACATACATACATACATGTGAATACATACCGGCGAATGGAAAAAATATTATCCAGGCAGGTTCTTTCAAACCTCACTTGAACCCCAAAGTGTGGAAACTTCTGGTACATTTGGGGCACAGTGAAGGGAGATTGCTTCTTTTTAATTAAACAGTTAATTGTATCAGCACAGTGGGAATGTATGCTGAACAACAAAGCATGTTTAGTACCAGAGAGCCAAAGCCCTCCAGTGTCTCTTCCTCTTCCCCCTCCTACTCCATTGGCCCGTCCTGAACTCCCTTCTCTCTCTTCTTCACCCTGTGATGAAGTGCTTTAATAAAGCTTGCTCTGGTGTCTTCTAAGGGGTCCTCTGGTGCTTGTTACAGTCAGGAGAGGACGGACCACTTTTAGTAATCCATTCAGCCTCATAAAAACATATACAACTACAATGCCTGTGACTTAATTTCCACTATTTTATAGCAGAAGCTGAGCTAGCTAGAACCTCATTGTGGTGCTGTTAAGTTTCTTAACAGCATATATATATGATTTAAAGTGTTGGTAAACCCCTGTTTTAGCAGAACTTCCAGTAGAAGTTTTGTGTTGAGGCAACACAAAAGTTGTGAGGGTAGTAAAAAAACAGCAGACACAATGGGTTCCATGGAAACAGGTGTGTGACGCTTTGGAAAACGTTATCAGAACGCATGTCACACTTGATCGAGCGAGGGTGCACAGCTAGTAGAAAAGAGACCACTCTGGACAGATGTTTCCAGACCGAAGTAGCAGAGTTCTCGTATTATGCAGAGAATCTCCCCCGTTTAACAACGTGAAAAATAACCCTGAAATGTTTACCAGAAAAAAACGGAACGGGCTATAACTGAAAAAGTGATTTGGGGTTTTACTTACGCTTTAATGTCATTTTCTGCAACAACAAAAAAATTTGTAAAAAAGAAAATGCTCTATTCATTGCTATGGAGACTAGTTCTCACTGTTGAATCACCACCACGGATCGTTTTTACAGAGTGGATTAAAAAGAAGGTCACTGCTAAGTCCTCTGTTAACAAAAGAGGGACAGAATACTGTTGGACCGGCATGTGAAGTGCTGATACCACGGTGCGCAGGAATAAAAGGTGATATATGAACAATGTAAGAATGACACACGCTAATTAAAGTTTCATTTGAAGCATTGCAGAATGTGTTATTGATTGTGTGCTATTCTGTGAACGTTGTCATCTGTTTATCCCTGTACCTAGCTTGAAAACTGGAATTCTGTTCTCCAACAAACACTACAGCACTGTTTATTGATTTCTAGTGTATATCTGTGATGATAATGTTAACCTATATTGTTTGCCTTGCTTGCCAGTAACAATACGGTTAACTTATTAAAAGTAATAAGAAATATGAGTATTTAGTAATTGAATATTTAGTAAAATAAATAAATAAAAGCAAATTACCACCACACCGTTTTCTTTAAAGCAGAAAGCAGTTAGTTACTATTTGGATTTGCTTATAAAACAGTGATAGTAGCACAGAATAAGCAGCAATAAGCAATGCTGGTCATCATCATGATGATCATCATCACGATCCTCATCATCATCATCATCCTTAAGATCACCATCATCATCACCAAGAACACCATCATCATCACCAAGAACACCATCATCATCCCCATCATCATTATCAGGGGAGTGCCCCAGGAGGCCAATCATTACCTGACAGAACGGTGAAGATGGCGGCGAAGGCGTTCAGCTTGAGACCATCGATGACATTTCCAATGTGACACACTTCGATGGACATGAGGATGCCCCCGGTGGCCAGCAGGAGAATATACAGGCACTCGGCCACTATACACAGCCATAGCACGCCTAGAGAGGGAGTATAACATTGGAAGAACAATTAGCAGAACAGATTAGGGAGGGGTAATTAGAGGAGAAAGAGGAGGAGGTTGAGGGTGGAAGGGGTTGAGGAAGGAGGGGATGGAGAGGGGGGAAGAGGAAGAGGAGGGGTTGAAGAGGGGGAGGGAGGAGGAGGATGGGTTGGAGGAAGGTAGATGGAGGAGTGTGGAGTGGATGAGGGGGACAGATGTGAGAGGGAGAGGTGAAATTGATTTAAACAAATATGACCAGGGGAGGGGAGGAATAGGAAGCAAGGACGGAGATACAAAAGGGAATGTGTGTGTGTGTGTTGGATGTGTGTTTTAGTGTGTGTTAGGTGTGCATGTGTGTGACGTGTGTGTTGAGAAAGCTGGCCTGTTGACCCGCTCACCCATATCATTAACCTTCTCTGTCAGCGAGACAGAGATGATACATCACCGGCTGAGACACAGCACACCTTGAGTAGACACACACACACACACACACACACACACACACACACATACACAAACACACATACACCAGCTACAGAGCTTTCACAAGATGACACAGACACCTATATAATCCAACCTATCCAAGGGCGCTCTAGGTAGTAATTACATTGTCAGAAGGAAGAAGCTCTGCCTGACATAATATGACTGACGACTGATACCTCTCTGTTAATAAAAATATAATCTGGTGGATTAAATCATATATTTAAATGTTTAAATATAAATGTTGGAGTAAATCCTTTAACATTTATAGCACAATAAATGTGAAAAAGGTAATGAAATAAAAAGCTTGTCTCTAAGGGACTTGACAGTATGAACGAGCTTGAGAACGAGAGCAACGTGAGTAATTGGTTATTGGTCACTTGCTTGGGTATGTAGCCAGGAGTGAAAATAGACTCCCCCCATTCAATCAGAGTGAAGAAAAAGAAAGAAATCAATAAACTGAAATGACGTGAAATTGCGATGGATTTCATGGAACATCATGTTCTGATGCTTTATGCACACATTGATAACCCTTAATAACATCATTAAAAGTTAATTACGTACTCAAAGTAGGATCTCAAAGCAGTTTAGTAAATTTTGTTCAACATATTTGAATATTCTCCCGTTTGACAAACGGGATTAGAGCTGTACTATGGGATGTAATAATCACCAAACAATGAGGGAGATTAAAGATGCAGATAACTGGAGCGTAGACCAGAGAGACAGACCTCCTTTCACACCTGTCACTCACTAATACCTCCCAAGCTTGATCACACACATGCACACACACAAAGACACACACACACGCACATTCACGCACAAACATATATGCCTGCACACACACATACACATACACATACACACACACACACACACACACACACACACACACACACTGACACGCACGCATGCACACGCAGACACACTGGCTGGTCAATGAAGCCCCGGACAATTGGATATAATGGATAATCACGTCACAAAGAGGGTGTGTGTATGCATGTGTGTTAGAGGGAAAGTGTGTGTATGTGTGTGTGTTTGTGTGTGTATGTCAGAGGGAGAGTGTGTGTGTGTGTGTGTGTGTGTGTGTGTGTGTGTGCGTGTCAGAGGGAGAGAGAGTGTGTGTGTGTGTGTGTGTGTGTGTGTGGTCAGAGAGAGAGATAGTGCGTGCATGTGCGATAACCCACAAGGCATATCCTTTCATACTCCTACAGCAGTAGCCTGGCCTACAGCAGTAGGCTGGCCTACAGCAGTAGCCTGGCCTACAGCAGTAGGCTGGCCTACAACAGTAGCCTGGCCTACAACAGTAGCCTGGCCTATAGCTGTAGCCTGGCCTACAGCTGTAGCCTGGCCTACAGCAGTAGGCTGGCCTACAGCTGTAGCCTGGCCTACAGCAGTAGCCTGGCCTACAGCTGTAGCCTGGCATACAGCCTGTCTGCTGTAGCGGTATCAGTGACACAGCATCGTCCAGACACGACACGATGAGCATTGCTAAGCGAGAACTCAATCATGACTGGGGAAATCGATCTCAGCTGTGTACGTGTTGACATCAACTAGGACACACTTCTGTCACTGTTGTGTATGAATCCAAAGGAGTGCACGCTTGCCGTACTGCAATGAGGCGACCATGTAACGTTTCTCCAACTGAACGTCCTAGTGTTGACCTTCATACAAGCCATGTCCTCCTCGTTGTGAACTGAATGAGATGTGATCTACAAAGCACCATTTGATTAACTTATTATAAAAAATACATAGTTTAAAAGAAAGCCTGCATTGCAGCTTCCCAGTTTAATCTTGCAGCTATTCATTGAGTGAAATGGATGTTGAACATGTTTGTTTAACAAGTTTTTAACTCAATAGGTGGAGGAACAGTTTGGGGACTGGAGGAGAAAGCGGTGGAGGCAGTGAGCAAACGCTGGAAAACAATTGGGTTTGTCATCAAAAGGGGTGGATTGGCTTTCCCCTGAATTGATCCATGTGACTTGTGGTGGGAAAATGACTTCAGGCCCTATTCCAAAGTTAGCTTGCTTAAACTAGTTGGTGTAAGCGCTCAAGTTGTTATGTGCACACCATAGTAGCCTATATATATTTTTAACTATCTAACTCCCCACAGTTGCATGTTTTTCTTCTCCCTAGACATTGTTTATGTTCTCATGGGAGAACGTCCTGGGCAAGCTCCTCTTCCTAAACATTGTGTCTCCTTAAATCATGCGTTACCCTGACCGTACGTTGTACCCGCCATAAATAATAGGTGGCGCCATATATGTTGAGCTACGACCAGGGGTCTGGCCTTAGCTATGCATTGAACCAGTTATGGATGACGGCGTCATCTAGTGTTATCTTTACATGTTGTTTACTCCACTCTACAAAAAGGGGTTCCCTCCTTTGCTCGGCGCGCCTTTTCTCGAGAACTCTGCCCAGTGTGGAGTTGCCTTTGAAACTGCGTCTTTTGTATGCTGCAGCATATGAAATAAACCAACTACGGATATCCATTTGTCTTAGCCTTTTACATCAGCCCAGCCACGAGTTGTATAATTTGCTACGACAGACTCCATCTTGATTAATTCACAACTATGCTGTTGATGTCCAACCCTCTGGTCACACTGGAATATCACAGGTGAGGGTGGGGTTCTGGTGCCACAACGATACCTCATAGTGAGAATGCATTTCATTTTCACACATTGAGCCTTAGTTGTCATTGGCTATAACACACTGGCTGTTGAAAAATGCTGACTGATCACATTGTGTGTTCTGAAAACCGGGAAGGGCTATACGCCTCATTCTTCACATGTCGGGCCGTGTGATTTATGTCCTTGTGGCCAAGGCGTTTTCAACGGTCAAATGTCGTCATTGATGGTTTTCTTAATAATTGAAATGGTTCTAGACATCTGTCCCGCCTCTCAGGCTCCTAAGGCACTTAAACCCAGTATTTCTTTTTCTTTTTTTGTCCGAGTTGATAGATGATGCTGAGGTGACCTTCCACACATGGAACCCGCCCCGGTGTCTGAGTCCACTTATCCGGGTTAAACTGGATATTTATTGGTCACATTTCAAAGTCGCATTGTGTATTGATACATGGATTAGGCATTAGGCATGGCGGCTACCACCGGAATGCTGTTGTGAAGGATAGAGGTCTTTTGGAACGCTGGTCAGATTGTTCCTTGCTACGTATCAGCCAACATAGCTGTTCTCCTCTACATGAAGAACTTCATGATGTCGATGGTACCTTTTGCTTGCTTGTACTGGGAGGCATTGAGCTCGTGTTAAAATGACGACCATAAAAGGTTGTCATTAGTACCACGGGTGCAACGGTCACGTTATAGAGATACGACTACAAAACTGCTTCATTGTCACTTAGACGCCATATGTATGGGAGTTGATATGGAATAAGGCATTATTTATTGTTGTTTGTTGCTGTGTGTATGTGTGTGCAGCTGCCAGAACAACCTTTCCACAGAGCTACGGACGACAATATGTAATTCATCTGAATCCGATTGATAATTGATATGACATATGAAACTAATGAGACTTCTGATTTTGGTTGTTTTGGCTCAAAGTGTGTCTATTTTGAGGCAATGTCTTTGGTTGTTTTAGATTTATTTGATTGTTTGAATTTCATGGCTACCTGGAGTCAGTTGGATGAAAATGGCCTTCTTCAGCATTATTATGATTACACTCACATGGTACGCTAATGTGGGCTAAATATCCTCATACAACTGCAATAGATGATGGTCAGTTCTGGTATTGGCTAGATTTACCACACGTTAACTGCTGGTTTGGGTTTTATGAACTGACCTCTTTCATTTGAAGGCGCCACATACAAGAAACTTCTGCAGTTTTCACCTGAAAAAAATGGAGAACACACGTCAAACTTAGCTACTGGTGACATTTCTTTTGCAGTAATATCTATAACAATATACTTAAAATAGAAACATATCTGATCGAAAATCATCAATCGAAAATCTACCTGAAAGCAACATTAAGAAGTAAAACAATATATGTCCATATCTGGGAATTTGTCAAACGTTTGCCAGAAAGAGGGGGGGGGGGGGGGGGGGGGGGGGGGGGGGGGAAGGGTTTAACCAGCATTTTTTGTTTTCTATCCACCAGGTCTGCAAATTACTGGACAGAATTGTATTAACAACAGCTTTCTAGTAACCTCTAGTAACAGACATTCATGTCTCAGCTGGCTTGGATGCCCATAGGAGTAGGGTTGTTTAAATAACTAAAGCACTATTGATGCAATGCGGATCATGAAATGCCATTTCAGTCGCTCATAGTCGTTTAGACTAAACTTGTAAACCCACATAGCCTATATATTGTTATTCTTTTTTAAATAAGCTAAATATGGCATATTATAGAGTACTTTCAGGAACATTTAAATCACATAACACACCAGGCGGGAGACAATTAATCTCCGCGCGCTTTGGAAGTTCTAGTCACCAAACCCGGGAGAACTTACCCGTCATGTTGACGTTCTGTTCGCAAGAGAACCAGATACCAGTGTGAAACTTCCTCATCAGGTACTTGTCCTCGCCCGTCTCCCAGATGTACTGGACCAGGCGGGTGTCATTTAGATTAGAACTGTTAAACCTGATACAAAACGACTGTTTGGTCGTGATGGGTCCCGTGCAAAACGGCTTCACCACCTTCCGCGTGCCCTCGCACCAGTAGCTGGTGGTGAGCGCGCACATCGCGAGGAACAGGGCGAGGAAGTTCAAGGTAAGAGCCAAGGAGGCTCTCCTTCGCCGGTCTAGCATTGTTGTAGAAACCCGGGATGAATCCGCACTAATCCTGACGTTTATTAACACTGCTACTTGATGACTTCTTCACAAATCCTCATAATCCTTTTTTTTCTTTTTTTTATCAATGAATAGATCCGACTGCGGCTGATTTACAGTGCGCGTCTTGCTCGCGACGTTGTTCTCGCGCGTATGCTGCTCAGTTGTGCGGCTGTTCCTGGGTTTTGTACTCCCACCCCCTCCCCACACATACACACACCTCCGCCCCAGTGATTTTCAGCTCGAGCTGTAGGCCTATTTATCACGCGGTCTCGTCAGATACTTCGATTAACGACCTATATTCACGGTCAACAGGAAGCTTACCATATGTTGAAACCTGAATAGGTTAGAATACCAATAGCGTTTATCAATTAAAAAACATAAATGAGCACTGCGCAGATACTCCAAGGATAAAAAAAAAAAACGATATAGTTTTAAGGAATGCAGCTCCAACGAATCCCTCTGAGTACAGATGATACAAATTATATATTTTTTGAAATTCCAACTGT
This sequence comes from Lota lota, assembly GCA_026745465.1. NCBI lineage: Eukaryota > Metazoa > Chordata > Actinopteri > Gadiformes > Lotidae > Lota > Lota lota. Next base: position 1,215,088 of record JACYXH010000410.1, on the reverse strand, counting down.
TCCTCTTAAATATGTTTTAACCATACTATGTGTCGGTGTAAGTAATATCTGTTTGAGGCTGATATGCTATATATTTCCTTCTGGTAAATTATAGATTGTGCGTTGATAATAGATTGTGTGTGCGTGCTTATGGGCATGTGTGCATGTGTGTGTATGTATGTTTGCATGTCTGTGAAAGTGTGTGTGTGTGTGTGTGTGTGTGTGTGTGTGTGCTTGAGTGTGTGTGTGTGTGTGTTTGTGTGTGTGTGGGTATGTGTGTGTGTGTGTGTGTGTGTGTGTGTGTGTGTGTGTGTGTGTGTGTGTGTCGTGTTACAGTAGGCTAACGGGACAGAGAAAGGTTATTATCTCGGTTAGCGATACCGTCATGGCTCTTGGGATCAGAAGACGTTGTTCTGCTAACCCCTCCACCACCTTCCACCAACACACACACACACACACACACACACACACACACACGAACACACACACACACACACACACACACACACACACACACACCACATATATATATATCCAGGCTACCTTGTCTTTAGTAGCAATGAAGCCGTTAAATCTCTTGAGCTCTCTCCCCTCTCCAGCGTTTCACCATCATTAATGTGACGGGTGCACGCTGCGCACGCTGCACACACACACTTCTCAGTCATCTGTGACCCTCTGCCTCCTATTTGCGTGTGTTTGTTAGAGTGTGTGTGTATGTGTGTGATGTGTGGGTGTGTGTTTGTGTCTATGTGTGTGCGTTTATGATTTGTTTCTCATCTTCTTCGTTTGGTTATTGAATTGTGGTTGCATTTTAGGGAGCTGGAATGGAAAACTGGCAAGGACACGATACAGGTGTCCCTATACCGACTGGGAGCCAGCTGATCGATGAAGAGCTGCATATGTGTGTGTGTGTGTGTGTGTGAGACACACACACACATACACACACACACTCTCTCCCCTTACTCACACACTTCCTCTCCTTCTCCAGGTTGTTATATATATGGGCCCCAGTCACGCCGCTGGATGTTGACTCCCCCTTGATAAATCCCAAGGTCAGCCGGTGACACTGCTGCGTGTCGTACCTGAAGGGCCCGCAGCGCGGGGCTGTGCTGGAGGACGCAGCTCAGAGCCAGGATGTATGACTCCCCAAGGTCTTCCAAAGAGATATGGAGACATAAATAAAACAGGCTGGACTCTCTTCTTCTCTTTTTTCCCCTTTGCCTGTGGCGCGGTCGGTAAAGGGCAGGTTGGTTTAACTAATGTTCAACCAATATCCATTGTTCATTCACTTCCAGCTACTTTCCCTGTCCATGAAATTGTATTGTAATTGAATGGAATAATGTAGATTGTGAGTCAATAATGTTTTTCCCAAGTGGTCAGACTATTTATTTGTACCAATTCCAGGTTGAATTGGAATTGGCGAAGGAGATGGTTCACAATCTAAAATATTTATGTTTGCCAACATATATTATGTTTGTAGGCGATTTTATCTTATCTATTTTAATATAAAATTGACCAATTGATCCTGTCCTTCTGTTCCACAGCTAACTGAGTGTTGGTCTCCTCAAAGGTATATTGAATGAGTGATAGGAAGAATAGTAGAATAATGTTTTTGGCACAGCCAGATACTCTGTCTGACTTCCTCTCTGTCTCTGTCTGTGAGTCCTTCCAGCTGGCTGTCCATCTTAGCCTCAGACAGGGATAGATGCACCAAGGGCAGTGATCCTGTTTGCTGTTTTAATTCAATTATTCTCATAATTAGTCCCACTGAAAGTACCAATACTCACAGGGATGCAGGCAGGCATGGACACACAAACTCGACAAACGTTCATGTTTGCAGGATTATTACTACCACACACACACACACACACACACACACACACACACACACACACACACACACACACACACACACACACACACACACACACACACAAACACACACACACAGACAAACACACACACAGACAAACAAACACACACACAGAAAAACACAAACACACACACAATCATTTCTCTCTGGACAGGATGGTGTATTGTCTGACCTCTCCATTATGAAGGTCGTCCCTTCTCATCACCGCTTCCCCACCATCATCTCTCTTCTTGATGCTTTACGTTTCGCCTGCTGCCTATGAGGACTGATCCTCACACTGTATCTGTTCCCGGCAGCTCTCATAACAACTGCTCATACTGGTCCTCATAATGAGCCTGTTCACGGCAGTCCTCATAACACACCGTTCACGTTGGTCCTCATAACACACCATTCACGCTGGTCCTCATTAAGTACCCCTCCTGGTCCTCATAATGTGTTCCTACATGCCAGTCCTCATGAAGTACCCCTCCTAATACAGACCTCATATTGTACCCCTCCCTCCAGGTCCTCATTATGTACTCCTCCACACTGGACGTTATTACACACCTTTCATGCTAGTCCTCACAATGAGCCTTTACTCTAATGACTCATTTGGATCTAATGACGCACACCTTTAATGCAGAATCATTACTTTGAGAGAGCAGATACACAACCTAAAAAACATTTTTTTAAGGTTGTGGAAGCGAAGCGCAGTCTCTGAAAATGTGGTCATGGTTTTGTAGCGTGCTTTGTGTATTTGGTTTATCTGTGGCTGAATATGAGTGAAGGTGTATGCATATGTGTGTTACAAGCTGTGTCACATTGTTTCTTATAACATCATGTGTGTGTGTGTGTGTGTGTGTGTGTGTGTGTGTGTGTGTCTGTGTGGACACATCTGACTCATGTACACATTTCTTTGAAACACTCAGCTCTTCCTTCTTTGTATCAATTAAATCAGTTCAAAGAACCCCAAATACAACTTTCTGTTGTATTTGTGGTTGAGTACTTCACCTTGTAAACACCAAACCTATTATTCCTTGCTGTTTTTTGCCTTTACAGACTTGGCATTTCCTGTTTTTATTTGCACAAACGACACACTAAAATCCCAGCATGCCAATGAACACACCCGAGCAAGAAAACACAAAATCCAACAACAACAACAACGACAACAACAACAACAACAACAACAACAACAACACAGTAACATCTGAGCTGTTAAAAGGTGAGTTAGGTGAATAATAAACGGCCAACGTGCATCACTGTCTTGTGAACTATCAAACGGCTCTCCTCTGAGCAGCCGCTAGCGCAGAGACATTACTCCCTGCCGGATCAGACCTGGAGCACTTATCGTTAATCAATCTCTAAACAAGCTGTATTTATGCCTTAGTGACAGTCCACCCACCGTCACCCTACTCCAACAACACCTTACGTCAACAGCCTCACCATGATGGGGTGGTAAACAAGTTAAAAGGCCTTCAGCCATGTAATCAAGTCAGTTGACTTGAGATCTTGTGGTGTTGGATTCTGTATACTGCTGGGTCAGACCCAGGCGGTTTATTCACCGCATGGGTTACGAACATCACCTTTATTAGTTATCCGAGTACAAATAGAGCAATTATGAGAGATTAGGTCATACATGTAGTACAGTGGTACATTTATTTGCATGGATACATACTTGCATGCATGCACATAAGCATGTACACACACAGACACACACACACACACACACACACACACACACATACACAGACACACAGACACACACATACATACAAATACAAGGACACAAAAAAAAGGAAAGTTTGTTTGTTTATAGTCTCAAAATACCATCACAGATCCTCAGCCAACTTCTGAAAGAGAGAGGATCGCAGGGAGAGAAAAATAAATAATTATTGTACTTCACTGTCAGCTGCACCCTCTGTCTTGGTTTCTTCTGCAAAGGTGTGTGTGGGTGTAGGTGGGGGTGTGGGTGGGTGTGGGTGGGGTTGTGTGAGGGTGGGGGTGGGTGGGAGAGGGAGTCTCAGGTGGCTGGGCACAGTTGGCAATTACACAGCAGATAGCAGCAGTGTAACAGAAACACAATGTGTGTGTGGTGTGTGTGTGTGTGTGTGTGTGTGTGTGTGTGTGTGTGCTTGTGTGTGTGCTTGTGTATTTGTGTGTGTCTGTGAGACACCATCAGCGCACCCAGATTATTTCTCAGCCAGCCTGTTCTTCTTCCAGCACCATTCTGCACTATATTGCACATGTTTAGGTTGATAAGCTGCAAGGATAACTGGGAACGTAGCGTCAAAAAGAGTTGCGTCCAATCAACCTCGTTGGTTGCCTAGAAACACGGGAAAAGCTGCGGCTGATTGGACAATGCACATTTTAGGAATATGCAAATGAGCAATGAGAGTCAAATGTCACAATGAGAGTCAAATGTGATTCTATAATGAGTCATATTTAAATAGAAACCCGTGCTTCTTCTGACAGCCAGCCAATCCCCAAAATCAGTGATTCTCAATTGGTAGACTTGAGTTTAGCCCCAATTGTTGCAGCCTTTTGTTTGCTCCATGTTTTTAACAGGACATGAAGGCATTGTTGATTACCGCAATATAACAAACAAAAAATTGAGAACTTAAAGGTATAATTTGTAACATGTATGCATTAAAATATCTAAAAACGACTAGACCTATGTTATATGTTTTGTTGAGTTGTGTAATTACATTATCCCAAAAGTTTCCAACAATGTTTAAACCAAGTGACATCCATAGTTTAATTGAAGGTAACAGTGACATCAACGTTTAACATGCCCATAAAGTTATTTTTAGTGTGATTGATTTGACCAAGGATAACAGTGCTGGGCTACTCCATGATTGATTCGCCACATAATGTTACCTACAGCTGTATGGGTAGTCGACGCATCTAACGGTAAGTTACGTAACGTGACGCACATAACGTGAATAAACATTACTAAACGTAATAAATACAACTGTAATACATTACTTTGTCCGTGAACATTGTTTCTGCCTGAGTCACATCATATAGATTTTCATCGGCAATGGTGGTGAAGACGACAACTCCCCAACACACAACAGTTCCCATGCTACCTGACAACATCATCAAACCACATATTTTGTTATTGTTTTGATTGAGAAACCCCTAGCTGTAGAAATTACTAAATGAATGGCTGATGAAAACATGTGGGTCCTGAGGCTAGACCAGCTGAGAACCACTGAGGTAATCACATGTGGAGGCATGTTGCAATATGTAATTGGTTTTGTGATGTAAGCTTCTTGCTTCAGAATTGCCATGCTTTGTGTGGAATATTGAAGGAAAAAAAGATTGAAAAAGCAAATCAGATGCAACATGAATCGTGATGGCACACAAGCCAGACTGTGCAATAATTCATAAATAAGCAGAGTAGACTTTCATGGACAGTCTGAGACTGAGTCAATACCTCAGCCCTTTATTGTCTCTGAGCTGTGTGTACGTGTCATCCTGCCACAGATGAAGTGTGAGGCCAGTATGTGAGCCGTAGAGGGTCAATAAGCTCTTAGTTATGGATCACTTTGGACGTAGGGGGTGGGGCGAAGATGAATGAGTGGTCTCGCGAATGCAGTATCAATCTTGCTGTTGCTTGCCTGCTTCTGCTAATTCGATTATTTGAACTCAGCCACTGTTCCCGTGGGGAGCTGGAGGGAATAATGAATGCTTTAGGCTGATTGGAACCGCAAATAAATGGATTCTCATTGGAAGTGGAGCAATTCGCTTCGTTGTTTCATTTTTTCCAGATGTAAAACAATTCTGTAAACACAATGACATCCAATCAGAAACAGTAAGGCAAAACCTATACATATTAATCTATGCCCTTGGGTAAAACAGAAAACATTAGTTTTAATAGAAACTGTCTGACTTTTCTCTGTTTGTTAGATAAGATGCAGAGCATTTGCAGTTCTTAAAAGCTGTTTATATGTATCACATATTTTTGTTCTTTACAGTTCAACAGTGGAAGAAATGGGCGGACACATAATTAAAAAAAGAAGAAGATTAAAACATGGACATGAGAGTGAAGACATGACAGCTGAATAAATGGAAGCATTTTCCCAGAGGAGAGCTGCGTTGTACCAGGTTCCTCTCTGATATCAACGTACCAAGGGCCTATGGCTGCAGAGCCGCCTCAGAACCTCATTCACGTCATTGAGCGAAGGGGAACCACAGATCCACACTTAAATACTCCAACAATAAATATGTGAATAACATACGTATATATCACAAAAGCTGAAATCTGAAGGGGTACTGTAGAGCAGCTAATATCCTTCCATACACAACAACCATTGGTTTAGATTAAATAACATTCAAAGCAAATACAAAAAGAATGGCATAGGTATAATGCTTAATTACATATCTCATGAAATAATTTCACCCTGTTATTGTATCTTTATTGGATTGCTCTTGGAACTGAAATTTCACATCACGTTGTATACCACCGGCACCTGCAAGAAGAGCTTTCTTAATTCATGCCGTGTATTTCCTCCCCTGAACCCTATTGGTTGATTCATTAACCAACAACCCAGCTCTGCCGCTTCACTCTTCTCCATGTTTTCATCATATTTAATGAAAGTGTGGGGTGTGAGTGATTCAGCCGATGGGAATCCACAGGAAGAGCATTTGAGGCACGCTGAACGGCTTCTTATGAGTTCATACGATCCGTCATCTGCTTTAACGTTCACGAGTCAATCTCAGTCAGCACACTAAGACTCTCTCTCTCTCTCTGTCTCTCTCTGTCTCTCACTCTCTCTGTCTCCTAACGTCATGTTGAGTTCATCATTACTCGGTCTCAGAGAACAGCCGGGAGCAGTCGTCAGCAGAACAATGGGCCAGGAGGAAGGTTCTAGTGATGAGGAAGAAAGAGTGCCTTTTATAACATTCCTTCAGCTGCTATAGTGCCAGAGCAGTACTATGGAGTCTGTCTGCACATGCAGGAGTTTCCAGGTGGTTTATGGTTCCAAATGTGTGTGCTTGGCTGATGTTCTATCTCTCAGGTTCTCAGGAGATATGCACTGTGAAGTAAACACAATTATTTCCTCAGCACTGATTTCTTTTCTTTAATTCAAGTCCATAACAGCAGGGTTCCTGAGTTAATAGTGGTACATGTTCAACAAGTTGGCTCTATAAACAGATCAAATCCTTTTATCTCTCATTTATTCTATTATTTATTTATTCATGCATTTATGGGTTAATTTCTTTTCTATATCTATATCTATATCTTTGTATCCATGTATCTATGTATCTATATCTTTGTATTTATCTATCTATGTATTTTTGCACATGTCTCTATGCAACAATGTCTCTTTATCTATAAATATATAGATATGTATCTATATATGTATCTCTATGTATCTATGTATGTATCTATGTACATATGTATGTCTAGGTATCTCTATGTATCTATGTATCTATTTATCATATATCTATGTACATATGTGTCTCTGCAGTTGTTCACAGATAAACTGTGTGTCCTTTATTTCCCAGACACAACACTCCCCCCCCCCCCCTCCTCTAACAGATTAAGTTCACATAAAACACAAGGTCAGTGAGGAACAGGTTCTCTATGTTATGTCAAGGCCCTTCCCAAAGACACTGGCAGCTACAGCCGAGTGAGAGAGAGACACAGAGAGAGAGAGAGAGAGAGAGAGAGAGAGAGAGAGAGAGAGAGAGAGAGAGAGAGAGAGAGAGAGAGAGAGAGAGAGAGAGAGAGAGAGAGAGAGAGAGAGAGAGAGGGAGGGGTGGGGGGAGGGGGCCTCAGCCAGGGCTGGCGATCCATAACAAAGTCACCCTGAATTACAATATGGGATAAGTGAGAAGATATTGTACCCGTGAGGATGACAAAGGAAGTCAGACGGTGAGGGGAAGTAGGAGCAGAGTCTGAGTGCCAGAGAGAGAGAGATGAATGGAGCTGAGGGAAAACGTTTGAAAGGAAAGAAAAAAGAGAGATAACAGATGCATTGAAAAGATGTATTGATTCGTATGATACATGAATAAGGAAATCTGAGATAATGACTGATTTGTAAGATGGTACTCTGGTATTGGACAGACTCAAAATCAGCCCAGTCCTTCTCTGGCTGTTGTCTGTGGAATCTTCCCTCTTCACTCAGAACCCGCACCAGCCTCCCTCAAATGTGTTGAAACAATGAGTTTTATTGCACAGCGTAGGACCAACAGCGTATATTAATGATGCCTAGATCTTGTTTTGACTCCTCTTCTTTCTAAGCTTCTGCCAGAGGAACGAACGACGAACACCTGGAATGCAATGTGGCTGATCAGACCAAACAGTCTTCAAAGTGTTTCCGTGGACTCGATGGACTGTGAACAAAACAGAGCAACAAGAAGTTCAAACTTCTACCCAAAACCTCATTGTTTTTGCTATGATTAGCCTATACATCTACTCTAAGCTCTATTGGCAACACGGACTCTAAGGAAAACAAGAGTTGAATGTTGTAAATGTTTGAAAGTAAATAGGAAACACAAAAGATTGCTTGCATCACAGTTCTGCTCAAGAGACGTAAGAGACAAAGGGATGAATAACAATCATTCAGCATTTAGATTTCTCGATGAGACACACAGAGTCATGCTTTTAAAATTGCAATATGTAAAGGCACAATGTGTAGCCTGCGTGGCACGGCAGGCTAGCCATGAGGAATGATATCAGTCCAGTGGGAACTGGCAGCTGATCAGTCGGACAGCAGATCTAACAACTGAGATAAAACGCAGGACGCCCAGCTGTGATTGACAGATGTTACGTCAGAAAACCCTCTCTTGCTCATCCAGCACATGAGATGGGGGGGGGGGGGTCGGGGGTTCAGAGACAGTTCCGTTGGCGGGGATGAGGGTCAAGCATGGATCACCCATGGGGGAGAACCCATTCAGATATGTGCCACAGAGATGCTGACTTCGGCACCTTGCAGCATCCAAATGGCGATGGGAGACGATTGAAAACAAACCTTAAGTCATGGCTCTGTGTGAATGCCGGTGTCAGCAACAAAATACAGAGTTCGTTGCTGAATTGCATGGACCGGCAGAGCCAGTCCATGCAATTCGCCTGGTTTCGCAAAATCCCGACTCAGCCGTTATGGAGCTCCAGATAAACAGGTTACCGACATCAGACTGGAGAACGCCAACTAGAGCTTAATAGTTTCTCAAGGCCCTCTCAAAGGAGGACCATTGAGATAAAGAGCAACAAAACGTTTTCAGAATCAGGATGGTAAGAGGAGAATCCTAGATTGTGTGTAATATATCACCCATGCGGTTTGAACCTCTCAAACACACAGTGAGTAGACAGCGACTGCATCATGCCTTCTGAAAGTCATCTGGAAGATGCTTCAGAAAATCAAATATTAAATATAAAATCTGAACTCCCCATTATAAATACTTCAGACAAAGCATCATTTTGGGATCTGGAACATTTGTCCGAAATGTTATAGACTCAATTATTATTAAATTAATCACAAAAACCAATCAATAGATGAATCAGCAATGCAAATAATCCTACCGGGTACGAGTATGAGTATTCACCCGCTATATATAAGCTATATACGGGACAAATCCCTCGGGGTGAGTTTTTTTTGGGGGCCGGAACATACACTAGACGCGGTTGTGAGAACAGCGCTAGCTGCTCTCAGGATTTTGTAGGGAGATGAAAAGGCAGATAGATGTGAGGGGACCGTGTCGGCAACAGGAGAAACCAGGCAGGACCCCCAGGGGTCACTGGTGTTCTGACCCAGATAAGTTAAGCCACGTAATTACTGAGAGAAACACCCCACCAGGCACAAGTCTTCAATTATACATTCCTTTGCCTTCGTTTCACTTAATTTCATTCACGGCTGAATCTGAATGAATATGTCATTTTTTGTTTGGTGGTTTGATCAAGGAGTTCTAAATGAAAAACGACGGAGTTCCTTTCAAATTATAATTGTGGTAGTAATTCCATCTGCTGAGGAACTGTAGCGGTTACAGACCTACCCTGTTCACCACTGTTGAGCACTCTATATATAACATACACAGCAAATAACATATTCTGATATACCTACCTACACACACTTCCCTAACTGGGTCCACAAGGTGATTCGCCATCTCCGTACATACACAAGATAAGCTTATATGACACCTGCAGCACATGTGCTTAAAGTGAGATATATGGTATTAATATGTTTGTTCTGTGGTGAACAATGATCCTGATGCCCATCTAAAGCTGGATTTACAGTTCTACGTGCAGATC